>JASDQU010375253.1:40457-86599 GCA_032191745.1 Picea mariana
CTGGAGTCGTCGCCATAGAGTGCTCGAGAGTATAATGATCAACCTGGATCGGTTGTTCTTCATCCTACACACTTCGTGACACTACGTGTCACGAAGTTGTGAGATACGTTTTTAATTGATTCCACGATTATTCCCGGATAAGGGATCCGTTCGTTTCCATGCATCTTTATTTTCGACTGTTATGAACAATAAGACTGCTATTAAAACCCGTGTTCACTGCTGAGAACGGGTTACTGTTAGTAGTGTTGCTATTACTATTGTTATTGCCGGATTATGTGATACTGTGAACCTATGCTTTAATACAAACTGCTGTTGCGTAATTTTTGACTGTCATATGATCTGAATACTGTTTTGATGAGTTAATGAAGCGTGGAATTACACTCTATCTGCATCGTATGATTTAGTTGGCTCTGGTCGTTTTCCCACAGCGTTTGTGCCGTTTGGTTGGGCCCACCAAACTAGTGCAAGTCGCTGCGTTTGTTTTGTCATAGATTTAGTGTGTGTTGTTGTAGCTTTAGTTTGTTTCAATATTGTTTAGCTTGCATCTGAAATAACTTAGCGTTCACAGATTTAGCTTTGGTTTATCATAGCTCCAGTTCATTGCAGTGTGCGAATGCTTTCTTACACGACAGTTTAAAAGTTTCAGAATCGTGTTTATTCATTCCTCAACAGACTCAATTTCCAGACTGTTATCTTTTTATGTTGGTGAATGTTAAACGCAGTACTGATGCCTGTAGGGTTAGCATATGCATATGATTGTTTGGCTTTTCATTTTCATTTCGAATAGTTGCCTTGCGTGCTTAGAATAGGTAGGTTACAGTTAGAATAGATGGAGCTCCTGGTACCAGTTAGTAGCATAATACTCTGTTTTCCCGTAGATAGAATAGATTGATTTTTGCTGCTTGGAATGAATGGATTATCAACAATACTCTGTGTGTCATGACTTAAACGAAAATGCTGATGGTATACGATTGAACATAGAGGTAGAATGATTTCGTAGAATCACACTTTTGAATAGAAGTAGCAGTATCAGCATTTGAGCACAAGACTGTCTTTTTCTGTTTATGACTTGGTAGGAAATGCTCAGTTTCGAGTTAGTTATTAGAATTCAAGTTCTCAGAATAGGTGTGTGTTTTATTCTTAGGATAGCATTCAAATAAATACTAGACGCTTGCCTGCACATACTGTGTATCAGCTCGAAGTTTACCAACCCTGGTTTGACAATTTAGTCATTCAGGACACTGAAAAGCTTCAATTTAGCAGCCTGACAATCCCCGTGACCACAACCCTACTCCTATCGGGGTTTTTGACATCGCAATGCTGAAGTGCATAAACCCCGTGTCCATGGGATTCCCAATATCCCGATCCGTGATTTCCCGATGTGGCTCTCTTATTGGGGCCTTTCCTGAAGGCTTCGATCGCTGCCATGCATCCCTTCAAGATGGACGGTCCTGATCGCCTCTTGCGATTTCGCAACTTTTGATGTCCCGAGTGCCTCGTCTTCAGGACTTGCAAAATGCCGAACTCCGATGCTCAGGTTTGAATTTTCTATCGAGACTTCTCCTGATAATCTGGATATCCACCACATGTTCCCAACTGATGGACGACCCTGACCCAATCTCGCTGTTTCGGAGGTTTGAATGCTCCGATGACAGAAATCCTTTGTCAACTCAAAACCCCGGTAGCCGATATACCGATGGGTCGCTCGATCTCTGCCATGTGTCTCCACTATCGGACGGCTCAGATTGTTTCTCACTATTTTGAGACTTGAAGTTTCTCGACTTTCCCGACCTCAAGAATTCTGATATCCCGAGTGCCGATATCTCGATAAGTCAATCCTTTCAGGACTTCCACCCTCCTGTTCACGAAGTTTAAACCTTGTGTGACTTCTGACTGATCTGACGGTTGTCAGGTATTTCGCTCTAGATCTGACGGTTCAGATATGTCCTTCTTGTGCACTTACTCCAGAGGATAAGCTCTGCGCGCCTTCACCCGATCCACCGACTGATGGGTATCTGAGTTAGATTCGACGACTGACAGTCTCCTCTTCTATGTGCTTCTCCTGCTCCTTCCTGGATGTAGAAACTAACGGTCCAGATCTCTTCGACCGATCCAATGGTTGTTGTGCTCCCTTCTGAGTTTATGCACTTTCTTCCTACACTTGGAAGAATTTCAATCTTTCAGAGGCTTCAACCTTGGCATCCTTTTCCTCTACGAGCTCTATGAATTCGAGTCCTCGCCTGCACTCTCGATAACGCTATTCCTCCTGATATTTTTCTTCAAATCCTTGAATATTTGACCTCTACACTCCTATAGAGTCTTTGCACACTGAAGTGCTATCTCTTCTGATATTTTCCAAGTACTCAGACCCCTAAGGGATTTTATCCTTCTTCCTTTCTCCTGCAGATGGAGAATATATGGATGCCTTCCTAGCTCTCCTTCACTCAAGCAACCTCTTGCTGAGCCTTCAAGGTGTTCAACAACCCTGTGAAGATCCCTCAGTGGAATCTTCCTTCAATTACAGAACTCAAAGAGTTCTCTTCTCTTCTCTGTGCTTGTCTGCACACTAACTCAAATGCCCACCTGGCAGAGTGTCTTCTCCCAGAACGTTCAATAGTTCTTTCCTCCTGTGCACTTATGCACCCGCTTAATGCCCACTTGGCAGAGCTCTCAGAATCCTCAGTGATTCTGTCTCTACCTCCTGAACTCACAACAAAGTTCTTCTCAATGCACCTCTGTGCATATGCTCAATGCCCACTTGGCAGAGCTTCACAGAAATCCTTAGAGATTATGTCTGCAACTGTGTTCTTCTCCCACACAGCCTTGCCTCCAAGGTGTTCAGCAACCTTGAGGTCTTTCTCCTGAGTTGTTGATTCTAGTTCCTGTGCCACATCATGTCTTTGTCTGAACCTGCAGAATTCATAAGTGCATCCTCTGTGCATGGCTATCAGAACCCGCAATGTTTTGTCACACCCTCCTGGTATGAAGCCTCAAAGACCTTCACCTGAAATCAAAACAACCTGTAATTTCCTAGCATACATTCACAACATATAAAGAACACTCACAGAAATCCATTCAACATAGAATTTTTGCAGGAAAAACTGCTCTTTGTATTAAATATGGCAAATGCCTGTATTTACAATGTGTTCCTGAGCATGGCTTGTAACAAGGTCTCAACTCTTCTCTTCTGCTCTCTGCTTGCAGATTCTCTCTATCTCAACTTACAACTACAACAACTTACCAAAATGAGATATGAAATCTCTTTTACCTGAGGGGGATCTTCGAGCTCTTCCCTCCAAAATACCTACCCTATTCAATTACATTGAATGGAATGTCTAGTCCATCATCTAGATCTAGATCTCAGCCTTACAAACATTAAAGCCGATCTTATATACACCCTGCACAAAGGCATGACTCTATGGCTCAATAGACTAGACATTTAATTACATTCAATTCAAATTTCAAATGAAGTTGTGCCTCTCTCTTCAACGCGCGATTTGAATTCGCTGATGTGGCTGGCTGGCTGGTTGGCTGATGTGGAGAGATGCTCCTGCATCATACTCCTCAGCTGCAAAATCATGAGCTCCTGCTCATGAGCTTCCCATATCTGATATTGAAATTCTCCTGGATCCCAAATCATCCTTTGGAGCTGTTCATCCGCTCCATCTATTTGCTGCTGCTGCTTCCGTGCTGCTGCTGCTACTTCCTTTCTGATTAGATGATCCTTGCTGGCAGTCTCTTCTAACCTCAACATCAGCCTTCTGATGTCTTCTATCACCTCGTCCAGCTGCTCTAGTGGCTGGCTCTGTTCATGCAGTCTCCTCAACTGCAAAATTTTTTGGCACATGGGCAGATCACTGTGATCTCCCATGCCTTGTTCATCAGCTTCCAACTTCACCTGTTGGATGTGCATGCTCTACACCTTCACCCTTCTCTCTAGGGCTTCAACTTCCTCATACAGATCAGCCAAACTAGTGCTGTCTGTTTCTTCTTCTTCTGCTGCGAACTCCCATGTTGCAGTCCTTTTAGTCTCCTGGCTGAAAATATCGAGCCATTCCTCAGAATGCTCATCATCCTCTTCATCTCCTTCTATTGTCAGCTTTAGTGCTACAGCTTCCTCAACTTTCTAGCTGAATATATTGAGCCATTCCTTAGAATTCTCATTTTCCTCTCCTGCTTGGGCAGCTTCCAAAGTCTGCTCCAATTTTTCCTTGACGGTCTCAGCTGACTGTTCTGCTGCTGTTGCTGCACCATTCACAACACAGACTTCTGCCACTCCCTGGGCACATGGTAAGAATATCTGAATTCCCCCAATCATTAGAATATTTCTCATATCTTCCTCTTCTGTCAGCTGCATCTGCTGATCTAAATCCAATTCTGAGCTCACCTTCTTTGTCATCTCCTCAGGCTGATTCCAATTCACCTTTGAGTTCATGAGACCCTCAGATAGTCTCATCTTCTCATCCCTACCCACCTGGCAATATGGGATGCTTCTAATACCTTCATGGCAGTCTTCGAGATCCCGTAGTGATCTCATATCATTGCCCAGCTAGCATTGTGAAATTCCTTGGCTATCCTGCTGACAGTCCCTGAGATCCCGCAGTGATCTCAACTCATTGCCCACCTGGAAAACTAGAATTTCCTCTCTTCCCTCCTGGAAGTTCTTGAGATCTTTAGCCGATCCCATTTCATTCTCTTCGCTGAGAATGTCCCCAGTCTCCGGTTCACATACCTGAACCATTTTTTCCGCTGTGGGCTTGAGGTTTTCAACATACCTCAACCATCCTCTCAACAGCCTACGCTGTCTTCTAACCATAAACTCCTTGACTGGCCATTTTTATTTTTCCTTCCTCATGGGCCATTCATATACCCATGTCAGCTTGGCTTTCTACTGCATCCACAATGCAAGATTTTCTATTTCTCTCTTTATATCAGCGAGCTCTTCATCTATATCTTTTTGGCTCCATAGCTCTGAGTTTTTCCTTCCAGCATACCTATGGACTTCAGTAGCCATGTTGTTGTCTCTGTCTGCTCTCCTAGCAAACCTGCTGCTGTCACTCTGCAACCCTGAGTGTCCCAACTTCTCCTACAATCCTCCTGACTGTCTATGGATTGTTGCATACCTGCAATCAAATCCTTACAGAGTCTCCAGTGCTCTGTCTTCTTCCTTTACCTTCTCGCTTCACCTGAAATCTACAAGTGAAGTCCCGCTCTGATACCACTTGATGTGTATCAGAGTGCTTCTTACCTCTTATGCCTTCCTTGCCTGAAATATACAGACAAGAGTTAGACTCTAATACCACCTGATGCAATGAGATGCACACGACCACCACCTCATCACGCTCCTTCTCACAGGATCGTTCTCATTCATTCATGACCCGAATTAGCTCTTTTGATTTCCTGCTGGAATCCCTGATAACAACCCGATCCATAGGTCCTTCTTTCCCTGTCATGGCCTCTGCACATGCCTGTGACTTTTCCCCTATTTAATTTCGGGTTTCGTGGTTTTGTGATCCCCGACGTCAAGAGTTCCTGTCCTCTCTAACTCTCGAACCCTGATTTGCCGATGCGCTCCCTTCCGGTCTCAGCCCCTCCTAGCTATGCTCTGGTCCATGCGACCTCTTCTTATAAGACTGCAGCCTTACCTCTTTCTTTTGGGGTTTAGGGCTTCAAAATCTCGATGTACTCCAACTCCTGTTAGCCCTACAGGCTAGACCTTTGGTCCACACGACCTCCTCTTATATGACCACAGTCATACACCTTGTCAGGATTCGGAGTTTCGCGCCCCTTGATGTCACGAATCTCTGTCCTTGCGATCTCCCGATCTTCGATGAGCCAATTCCCTGTTTTTGGCCCTTAGCCTCTTCTAGCTAGATTCTCGGACCACGTGACCACTATCCCCATGAACACAACCCTACTCCTATCGGGGTTTTGGACATCGCAATGCCGAAGTGCATAAACCCCATGTCCATGGGATTCCTGATATCCCGATCCACGATTTCTCGATGTGGCTCTCCTATCGGGACCTTTCTCGAAAGCTTCGATCGCTGCCACACATCCCTTCAAGATGGATGGTCTTGATCGCCTCTTGTGATCTCACGACTTCTGATGTCCCGAGCGCCTCATCTTCAGGACTCGCGAAATGCCGAACTACGATGCTCAGGTTTGACTTTTCTATCGGGACTTCTCCCAATAATATGGACTCTGCCACATGTTCCCAAATGATGGATGAAACTAACCCAATCTCACTGTTTTGGAGGTTTCAATGCTCCGATGACAGAAATCCTCTATCAACTCAAAACCCCGGTAGCCGATATACCGATGTGTCGCTCGATCTCCACCACGTGTCTCTACTACCGGACGACTCAGATTGTTTCTCGCTATTTCGAGACTTGAAGTGTCTCGACTTTCTCAACCTCGAGAATTCCGATATCCCGAGTGCCGATATCCCGATAAGTCAATCCTTTCGGGACTTCCACACTCCTGTTCACGAAGTTTAAACCTCGTGTGACTTTCGACCGATCTGACAACTGTCGGGTATTTCGCTATAGATCTTACGGTTCAGATCCATCCTTCTTGTGCACTTACTCCAGAGGCTAAACTCTACGTGCCTTCACCCGATCCAACAACTGATGGGTATCTAAGTGAGATCCGACGACTGACAGTCTCCTCTTCTGTGCACTTCTCCTGCTCCTTCCTGGACGTAGAAACCAATGGTCCAGATCTCTTCGGTCCATCTGACGGCAGTTGTGCTCCCTCCTGAGCTTACACACTTTCTTTCTGCACTTGGAAGAATTTAAATCTTCCAGAGGCTTCAAACTTGGCCTCCTTTTCCTCTGTGAACTCTACAAATTCGAGTCCTCGCCTGCGCTCTCGATAACACTGTTCCTCCTGAGATTTTTCTTCAAATCCTTGAAGATTTGACCTCTACACTCCTGTAGATTCTTTGCACACTGAAGTGCTATCTCTTCTGATATTTTCCAAGTACTTAGACCCCTAATGGATTTTATCCTTCTTCCTTTCTCCTGCAGATGGAGAATATATGGATGCCTTCCTGGCTCTCTTTCACTCAAGCAACCTCTTGCTGAGCCTTCAGGGTGTTCAAAAACCCTGTGAAGATCCCTTAGTGGACTCTTCCTTCAATTACAGAACTCAAAGAGTTCTCTTCTCTTCTCTATGCTTGTCTGCACACTATCTCAAATGCCCACCTAGCAGAGTGTCTTCTCCCAGAACGTTCAGCAGTTCTGTCCTCCTGTGCACCTATGCACCCTCTCAATGCCCACTTGGCAGAGCTCTCACAATCCTAAATGCACCCCTATGCATATGCTCAATTTCCACTTGGCAGAGCTTCACAGAACTCCTCATAGATTCTGTCTGCAACTGTGTTCTTCTCCCACACAGCCTTGCCTCCAAGGTGTTCAGCAACCTTGAGGTCTTTCTCCTGAGTTGTTGATTCTAGTTCCTGTGCCACAGCACGTCTTTTTCTGAACCCATAGAATTCAGAAGTGCATTCTCTATGCATGGCTATCAGAACCCGCAGTGTTTTGTCACACCCTCCTGGTATGAAGCCTCAAATACCTTCACCTAAAATCAAAACAACCTGCAATTTCATAGCATATAAAGAACACTCACAGACATCCATTCAACATAGAATATTGCAGGAAAAACTGCTCTTTGTATTAAATATGGAAAATGCCTGTATTTACAATGTGTTCTTGAGCATTGCCTGTAACAAGGTATCAACTCTTCTCTTCTGCTCTCTACTCGCATATTCTCTCTATCTCAACTTACAATTACAACAACTTACCAAAATGAGATATGAAATCTCTTTTACTTGAGGGGGCTCTTCGAGCTCTTCCCTCCAAACTACCTACCCTATTCAATTGCATTGAATGGGCTGTCTAGTTAGCATCTGGATCTAGATCTCAGCCTTACAAACATTAAATCTAATCTTATCTATAGCCTGAACAAAGGCATGACTCTATGGATCAATAGCCTATACATTTAATTACATTCTATTCAGATTTCAAATGAGGCTGTGCCTCTATCTTCAACGCGTGATTTGAATTCGCTGACGTGGCTGGCTGGCTGATGTGGAGAGATTCTCTTGCATCAATAGGGGGTTGTAGACACCTTCTGGTTGGAGCAAGAAAATGAGGGAGTTGTATCTTCCTTCAGGTTCCATCCTATAAATAGGGGGTTGGAGTTCCCTTCTAGTTGTAGCTAGAAAAATAGGGATTTGGAGCTTCCTTTAGGTTAGAGCCTCCTTCCAGTTGAAGTTGGAAAATTGGGAAGTTGGAGCTTCCTATGAATGCATTTATTCTAACATATAAGAAAATAATTCCATGTTTTTCTCTTGCATTAGGTTTCCATGAAAATCTTGGTGTACTATGTATTTGTGATTATTTTATTATTCAATGTTGATATACTAAACATATATGATAAACTGTTGAATGGTAACTGATCAAGTTAATGTTTATATGCTCTGATTATTGAATATTTTATATTGTGGTTAAAAGTGCTAAAAGTGATCATACTGATTCACCCCCCCTTTTAGTATTACAACAATTATTATCATATCCGGTTCCTTCAGGAACCAGTTTAACCACCAGGAGATAGATCATGGAAAGTACTGATATATATAAGATGGAAGTACCATCGTTCAATGGTCAAAATGGTTTGAAATATGAAATATGGAGCAACAAAATGAAATCATTTTTGTAGGCACATGGATGTGATATTTGACAATCARTTGTGACAAGGTGCAAAGCTACAAGAAAGCCTCTGAACACTGCAACCAAGAAGGAATTGAAAAGGAACAATGAGATAGAAATGGATTTTATCATGGAAGGATTACCTGATTCAGCAAAAAGCAAAGTGGGATAGTATGCATCTGCCAAAGATATTTGGGACAACCTACAAGATATTTGTGCAAGGAAAGGAACAAAATAAAATGAAGCAAGTGACAACTAAAATGATTAATAAGTCAACAGAGAAAATACCAATAAAATAGAATACAATCCTGAGATTGAAAAGGAAAATAATCATGAAGCAGAATTAAGTCGACAAAAAAATAAAGTTGAAGAGAAATGTCACAGGTTACTGGAAAGGAAGAATGAAGAAAAGGTTAAGAGTTACGCAGAAGTACTTAAAGGAAGGAATCATGGTCAAAAATATTCCAAGAGGAAGTATACATTTTCAAGAAGACGATGTAATTTTAGACAATAAATAAGATTCAACTATGATCGTGATTATCCAAGGCATGAATTCAAAAGGACTACATCACAGAGAGGATCATCTACTCCTAGGTATCAAAGTTCCTTTTATGGTTATTGTTTTTATTGTTCTAAATTTGGACATAAAGTTGTATACTACAGATCATATGGAAGAAATGTTCCAGGAAGTAGTGCTTATGTGGATCTTCACAATATTGAATGTTACAAATGCCACAATTATGGTCACATAGATTGAAATTGCAAAACCATGATAGAGCCATCCATGAAAGAAAACAATGATAATAGGAATAAGAAGGTTTGGAAAATAAAAGAAAGACAAGAAGAGAACATGAATGAAGAACAAGTCCCAACGATCAAAATATTTTCAATTGTATGAGAAAGACTAGAAAAACAAGTGAAATAAGAACAAGTCTCAAGGATCATATTGTTAGAATACACAACAATGCAAGATCATAATATAGAAAAGGTAAAGGAAGAGCAGGTCCTAGAAATTGCACTCTTAGGATACATAGTAGTACAAGACCATGATGGATACACATGCAAAATGGAAGATGTTAGAACTAGGAAAAAAGTGTCAGAATTGAGGAAGATGATGGATCCACAAGTGAAGAAGAAGACTACTTCGCAATAGGGAAGATTCCTCCATTGTTCTGAGCCATCTAGCTTGGAGACTCCCAATTAATATGAATATTGAATAGGGGGAGTCTATGCAACAACTGTTATAGTTCATAGATCTATCCTTCAAACAACACGAAGTGTTTCAGAGTGGTGTTACAGATATTTGATTTAGAGTGGTTCGATGACAAAGGTATATGATGTCCTATGATAGATTAGTTGGTTAAGGAACATGTTTCAGAACACATCTCCATGTAGGTATGAAGAATATCGGTTGAACAACATAAGGAATATCATTGGTACACTTTTTGATGCAGAGATTCATATAGGACATATTTAGGCAGGAATATATTCATTTCAAATTTTATAGAGTTTGATTTGCAGCTGAGTAGACTAGTGGGCATAACTGTTTCATTTTTAGATATAGGTATGTGATGATCAGTTGTAACAGATTAAGAAAAGTATTTAGAATAGTGAAGTTATAGATGGGTCACATGGATAAGGATGGATGTTATAACAAGATTTGCCTCACCCTATGCAAAATTGCACATAAGACCTTTTTCCATTTTACTATGCAGACTTGAAGTCCCTTTTTGAAAATCTTAGAGAAAAAAAAATTATTTTTCCACATATATGTTCCCTACCTATTGTACAACATGTGTATACGAAGGTTGCACCACTACAGACCGTGTACATCGAGATTTGTGCCCAAAATTAAAAAATGGTGTCACGTTTCCATGTCACATCACGAGATCCATGATCCTTGAGCTTCCATATACTGGAAACATTCTGACTCGACCCTTCATTTCCACTTGAAGGCTACAAATGGGCCAAATCCGAGCTATGGAAAAGAGGAGAAGAATTTAACTTTGAGAGAAAAGTTACTCTGGAGAAATTATTCACTTCATATTGAGTTTGCATCCCTTTGTCCTTTTAAGTCTGAACACATTGTTTATCCCCCAAGATCTTCCCTACTTGATTGAGAACCTCATTGTCTCTCTTATATGAGATTTCCTTTGGTGGAGGATTGAAGTGGTGGAGGCCCAACTGGAAGGGACACAGTTTGTCGGTTCCAAACCGTGTCGACACAAAAGTTTGTAATTCATTCACTTCTGTTGATTACATTTTTATAGAAATACTCTTTTCTCATCCAATTAATATCTTGCAAATAATTGAATTGTTATTCCATGGGTGTATTTGTTATGAATGTTAATGGATTATGATATTGAATGTGCCAATATTATATATTATCACCATATGCTTGTATTTCTTGGTTGTTGAGCACAAGTTGTAGGTGTATTTCTTTGAGTCAAGTACCCAACGGTGGACTTCATCGAATGTTCGAATGAGTTAGGCCTTTTATCTTGTCTTGCTAACATATTTGTTTATATAGAATACCTGAGATTAGAGTTGATTTCTGCAGTCATTTCCGTCTATTGTGGTTTACCCCTAGACATAGACAAATTTTCCTCATAACACAATTGGAGACCATACTGGGGGTAAAATCTTCTTTTTGGGGGGTTTGGAGACCATACTAGGGGTAAAATCTTCTTTTTTGGGGGTTTGGAGTGTTTTTCTCCTTAGATTTCTCTTGTTTATATTGAGTTTCTTTTTGTATGACTACTTGAAAATATTTGTTCAGACTGAGTCTAATTTTATTAGCCTTATCGTTATCCTGGTTGTGTTTTGACACATATATGTAGGTTTTTTCTTGACAACCGCGTACATACACATGGTATCCTCCTTCAAGAGGTGTATATACGTACTTTTCTCTTGAATAGTCACACACATCACCCTTTCTTTCTTGGTTGCTGGTTTTGATGGTTGTTGGGTAGGTTTTGATGTTTACTGGGTAGGTTTTGATGGTTGTTGAGTCTTCTTGGGTCTCTGTTATGACTATTAAGTGTCTTTGGAATGATGGGAAACCTTTCTTTGGTTGAATTTTTGAGCGATGCCTTTCTCAACATCCTTTTCATTTGATTGTCCTTGCATCTTGGGCTGGGTGTTTTCTTCTTGATATACTACTTGGTTTGTTTATGTTTACATATAATAGAGTTTTTATATCAAGCTAATGTTCAGTCCTTGCATTTTCATTCTTTTATATTGAAAATACAAAAATATTAAGCATTTTACATTGTTGGCATTTGATCTTTTGAGTCTTTATCATTGATCTTAGTACATGTAAAGAAAGATTGCATTTTATTTGGAATTGTAGAACTGAATTGAGAATTGCATTCTAAAAGGTATATCATTTATTGGGAATTGAAGTTAAGACTTTGCATTGTATTCATATTCATTTATTTTACTTGTTGAGTCATAACATCACTGGTTTCACGACCACACCTTTTTTATTAAGAAATTCCACTAAAAGTAATGCTATAATTTAAAATTGATTAGTAACAATTTTATTTTTCTAGGGTGCACAAACTAGATTAGGATTTAGAGCCTTGGGATAGGATTTTATGAGTAAACTTCTCCAAGGCTATTAAATCAACATATGTGTCTGACTAAGGGAGTGGAGAAATCCATTGTATAATCAGTAATATCAGAAGCCTCCACTTACACTAGAGTTAAGCAGGAGGTCGCATGAGGTTGATTGAAGGGATGTCCCACCTATACCTTCTTAGAATCAGATATATTTTTGGGGATCTATTCATATATTGGGATCTTTCGAGGTTTTAGGATTTGTTACCCTTCCCATACTGTGGACCTGACTTATGAATGTTCACCTGTGCATCGGTTATATTGTGATTTCTTATTTTCTTGACTTAGGTACAACATAGGTTACCTGCAGGGGTTATTCTGCAGGTACCCTGGGTGAGATAAGGGTCGGACACCACACAGTCTTTATGAAGGATTACCTCTCTGGGGGGATCTGACCAACTAGGTGTTAAGCCCACAAGGGACCTTATAATTGATTTCACTACCTCTGATATTTAGCAGAGGAGTCTCAGGCCCCTCTTGGGCGAGGCATACCAACTTTAGAGAGGGGGGGCCCTTTCAACCACTTTATCATGTTTGTGTGCATATTGGCCTTTTGATTTTATTTTGGTGTGCTATTTGATTACTAGTTGGCCTTAGGATTTGTTTTATATTTTGAGTTTTGAGTCATCGTGGAGCCATACCATCTTCCCCACAGGTCTCGCCGCTTATTACAGTTACCACCGCATTTTGAGTCTTTTATTTCTAAAAGGCGTAGAGTTATCAAACATGGTACACACACCTCCACTTATCAGACTTGTGATCATACAAGGATGAGTATTGAATTGATTCAAAAATATATTGGGATTCCTTCGACTCCCATACCTACTATAATTAATGATACCCCTTCGACACCTTCAACCACAATGGTTGTAGTGTTGGAGGTGCCTATCATCACCTCTGCCTATCTGATAGTGAATACTTAACCTATAGCCACAAACCCTTTTGGGTCTCTTTGTCACTCACTGGGATATAATGTTTAGTCCATTCCTATGGCCTCTAGTCCTTTTTCTTATGGTATGTCAAATTTCACATCGCAACTTTCAACCTCCATCCCAGTGGCTGGTACAAATACTAGAATTGGAATTGGGAGTACAACTCCTCCACACACTCCATTCTCATTTGGTGGTACTCATGTCCCACAAATGACTCCTACCTTTGGAGGCATTCCTCCTTTTAGCTCTGAGTCCAATCCTATTACTTCTGAATGGAGTAACCAAACTGGTGGACAAGCTACTTCTCACGTTCCATCCTTTACACCCACGCCCTCTGTATTGATTCCAACCAACACATTTGTCATCACGAATCCACCTTTATTCTCCAGATTCACACCTGGAGGAGGTCAATTTCATACCTTGGGAAATCCCCAACCTGGAGCCACTCCGACTGGGGGAAATGTTTACAATCTTCATCAGAAAATTACTACTAGAATGGTGCTGAACCAACCCGTCATGATTCAGTCTAGAGGAGGATCTTACAATATGTAAAGGGCCATGGTGCTTACCATAACTCTAGATGGGCTGCAATTTCCCAACAATAATCTTTCCAGGGAGCTTGGGGCCAGATGCCGCAACCCCGTCTCCCTTTTATTGCCATGAATAATCTACCATAATTGTCTGAGTTAATGAATGACCCTGTGTGTCATGATCCATCATGCCCCCCCGTCCCCACTAAGCTTCCTTCATATATTCCAAAATTCGAGGGTAGAACTGGTGAGGATCCTGATGATCACGTTACAAATTTTCACCTTTGGTTCTCTTTGAATTCCCTTAACGAAGATTTTTTTCAGTTAAGATCATTTCAACGCACCCTCACGTGGGTTTCCATGAAATGGTATATCCAGATCCCTAGGGGGGAATACATAACTTTTAATCAGTGGGTTTTAGTCTTCCTCAAACACTTCCAATTGCCGATTTATTACGATGCTGACATAGAAATTTTGTTGACCTTTCATCAGGACAAAGCCACTCATATATTAGACCACATCCAAGAGTGGTGTAGATGGATGAGTTTGATCAAGGCATACATACCCCATGAATTCCTTCTAGAGTGGTTCCTTAAATATTTCCTGCCTTATATTTCGACAGATGTTTCTACATCCGGGGTCACGTCTGAGGAAGAAGTGATTTTTAAATCCCAATCATTAGATCTTATATGTGATCAGTCTGGGATGTTATACAAGATTCTTCTTGACGCACCGAGGTCAAAATATGACCCTAGACAAAATCCCCTCATGCCGATGGAATTGTAGGCTTCGCCAATGTGAAATTCACATACTCGGTGGCAAGCCATTTGAAATACTTGTCTCTAAACTAGTCTGTAGGAGAAACAACATCATGTGTGTCCTCCAATCCCACTCATTCGGTGGATGTAAAATATGTGCAATTATCAACCAACATGAATGGTAACCAACAACCAAGAGGGAATAAAAAGAAAGGATGTAATAATAATCGTAAGGGTGGGAAGAATAATAATAAACCCAAGGACAATGGTAATAATGAGAAGATGAATAATAATGTTGGTGAGAGCAAGAAATAGAGGGGGAAGGTGAAATTTACCTGTAATCTTTGTATAGATGATCAACTTACCCATTTATGCCCCAAACTTGCAGAAGCTACGAGGATTTTATCTCTACCTCCCACCATGCTGACTAATCCTTTTCCACATAACCATCACATGGCCTCGAGCTACTCAAATGATGAAAATGTGGCGAGTGGGATTCAAAACCCACCAATGCAAAATGGTGACCGTTTATGCATCAATATGGTTAAATCTGAGGTTAATTTAGCCACTCGCTCTCATGATTACAGTTCTCCATAGACTGTACTTGGTCTAGAGTCTCCCCCTCATATGGAGATGCCCTTATAGATTGAAAAACTAGAGCCCTAACCTCATATTCCAAAAGGAGTACTAAATCACTATACCTAGAATATTAATGCTAAATTTGCCCATAATTACTCTATTGTTGAGGACCTAGGTCAAACCCCTTGTGGGATGTCAGCTCTGGAGGTACTCCAAACATGTTCTTCATGGAGGAATGTCTTTCTATATGAATTAGAAGCTCTAGATCCTTGTGGTTCAAAAATGATCAATTTTGATGTCACAGATGTGAAGCCTCACTTTCCTTACCATGTGTCATTCCAAATCCACATGGGTTACTCAAAGTATATCATCAAGCGTATTGTTGTTGATGAAGATGCTTCAACATGTGTGATTTCCCTGATTTGTTGGAAATCCCTCAACTCTCTGACCCTTTCTCAGTCTCCGACCATGTTGGTTTTTTTTTACGGTCGTTCCTCCCGCCCTCATGGTATTCTTCCTTCCTTTATGGTCCATTTAGGTGGGAAGATGGTAGAGGTGGATGTCGAGGTGGTTGATTCACCCCTTGACTACAAATTTTTACCAGGATGAAACTGGACTTATGGTATGTCTTCAATTGTATATTATGTCTTCCATACTCTTTGTTTTCCTCACGATGGGAAGATCATGATGATCAATTAGTTTTCATTTGCATATGGTAGCCCCAATGCATATTTTGGACCGTCGATCCCCGTGATAAAAATTTCTCAACCGGAAACTGAGAATATCAGTGTTAGAATGTATTCATACCTTATGGGTACCTTCAACTTCATGGAACTGGTTCACCATATTTATGCGATGTCACCAGGCTCATTTCGTTAGAGAGGTCTGTTCCTTTTCACACTTCCTATTTTAACGATCCTTGGACCCTACCTTCCTCGACGACGTATTGTGAAGGTCAATTACATTCTATAATGGTCATGCCACTATCGGCAATAGAGATTGCGTATCAAGTTGTTCTTGACTCTTTTGCTGATCCAGATCTTTTACCTCATAGACATTGAGGAGGATCCTATTCTAGAGCTTGTGTGGGCCACTTCATAGTCTTGTTCATGTGACTACCTTGATGAGACTTTTACTTCAGATGAAGCTATCATCGAGGCCATGAATGGTTATAAAATTCCCTGGGATGATATGCATCATTGCTCTTATTTCCTCCCAGAGCTTCCTAGAATCGAGAAAGATAATTTTTGATCTACTTTAAGGAAGATAGTTGGTCATGCTGTAGTTCCACTTGATACGCATGAAATTTATGCCAAAGGAAACATGGAAAGTATCTCCCCTATCGTCATGATCGATATCTCTTATTCCCTGACAATATTGAAAATGTATACATCGGTGTAGATTTTTTGCAAGAAGAAATTATGATCTACACCCAACTCTTCAAGGAATTATGAGATGTGTTCGCTTGGTCATATGAAGAGATGCCAGGAATAGACCCTAGAATTGTCTAACATGATATTAAAACTTACCTGGATGCTAAGCCTATTCAACAACTTCTTAGAGCTGTCAATATGAGGAAGGCCCCTACTATTAAGGAAGAGGTAGAAAAACTTCTTAATGTTGGCTTTATCTACCCGGTTCCCTTGACTGAATGGGTATCCAATCCCGTTCCTGTGAACAAAAAGCAAGGAAACATCCGTGTATGCATGGATTTTCATGACCTAAACAAATCCTGTTCTAAAGACAACTTCTCGACACCCTTCAATGACCAGATTCTCGATGATTTTGCAGGAAGATAAGTTTTTTCTTTCATGAACGAATTTTCAAGGTATAACCAAATTCAGATTAAACCCGAGGATCAACATAAGATGACATTTATTTTCCCTTTGGGTACTTTCACATACCAGAAGATGCCTTTTGGCCTTAAAAACACCGAAGCAACCTTCCATCATGCTATGACCTTCGCATTTCATGATCTAAAACATTTATTCGAAGCCTATCTTGACGATCTTGATGCTCACTCCAGTAAGTGAGTGGATCACCCTAATCAATTTCATCTAGTCTTTGAAAGATGTTACCATTATTGCATCTAGTTGAACCCTCATAAATGGATATTTTGCATTAGGTCAGGTCATCTTCTAGGATTTTTAGTCTCTGAGACAGAGATCATGGTAGATTCATTAAAGGTTGAGGAAATACTTGGATTGCCTCCCCCACACACTATACACCAAGTTCAAGGTTTACAGGGGAAAGCTAACTTTTTACGAAGGTTTATAGTGGACTATGCCAATATTACTAAGGGTTTCATGCATCTCTTGTTGAAGGACACTCTTTTTATCTAGGATGAGTGAGCCTAGGAGTCCTTTGATGCTTTGAAGAAATCCTTGGTATTGACACCTCTGCTGAAGTCTCCAGACTACAATAGAGATTACCTGCTATATGTCACTGCGTTCTAAGAGACGATTAGTATGGTGTTGGTTTAGGAGGATGATGAGCTCCGTGATCATTTCATTTACTATCTTAGTCAAAACTTAGTCGGTACTGAACTCAAATATTCTCATATTGAAAAGCTAGTTTTGGCTGCCGTTCATGCAGTCCAACGATTACAACATTATATATTTCTTTGAAAAACTATTATGGTTGTCGATGTTAATCCATTTCAATACATCCTTACAAGGTGTATCATAGGGGGAAAGTACAATAAATGGATTGTCATTCTACAAGTGTTTGATCTTAATTTATCTTCTGTGAAGTCCAAAAAATCACTAGTTTTTGCAGAGTTAATATCCTACTTCCCTCGATTAGATGAGGATGTTATTAATTTTGATTCATTTGCACATGAATACATTTTCCTTGTCTCGTCATCAAACCCCTTTTATTGAGACATTATTCTCTATCTTCAAACTTTGAAGTTCCTTCAACATCTCTCACGAGATGAACGACGACATATACGATACCAAGCTAAGAAATACCTTATCATTAGCGACACTTTGTATCATCGAGGAGTAGAAAATATCCTACGTCATTGTTTAAATCACAAAGAAGCCAAGTTTATTTTAAACGATTGCCATAGTAGGGCATGTGGTGGTCATCTATCCGGGCTTGCGACAAATTATAATTTTTTTCGAGCTGGTTTTTTTGGTCATCTAACTTTAAAGATTACATCGAAGCGGTTAAGAAGTGTGATCCCTGCCAAGTGTTAACTCATAAAATGTGCTTGAATACATCCCCTCTCCATCCAGTCATTACTTTCGGTCCCTTCACCAAGTGGGGAGTGGACTTTGTGGATTGCAGCCCAACTTCAGCTAGGGGGAATAAACACATTATCGTGGTCATAGACTACTTTACTAAGTGGTTCAAGAACATGCCTATAGTTAAATATGATGGGAATACTGTTTCCTTCTTTGTATTAAATCAAATTATAGTGAGGTTCGAAATCCCGAGTGAGATTTTCACTGATCATAGAAGTCACTTTCACAAGGAAATGATGGAATAACTAGAATCTAAACTGGGGTTTAAGCATGGTCATTCTTCCCCTTACTACCCCCAATAAAATGGACAAGTAGAGGTCGTGAACAAGTCTCTCAAGACCATTTTGAATAAAAATGTCAGCGAGAGAAAATATAACTGGCTTATCATGTTGTATCCAACACTTTGGGCATATCGAACCTCGGTCAAGACTTCCACAAATTTTTCTCCTTTCTAGTTAATACATGGTGTGGAGTTGATCTTACCAATTGAATGAAAAATCTCTTATCTTATATTGACAATTGTGCTCCAACCTGACACTTCCGATCTCGAAAAACGCCTCATGCACCTAGAGAGTCTAGATGAGAAATGTTGAGATGCCTCTACACATATTGAAGCGAATAAAAGACATCCAAAGGTCCAATACGATAAGTCTGTCTATCCCTGACTGTACGCTGATGATGACTTAGTCCTTCTATATGATCAAGCCAAGGAACCACTGGGGGTAGGAAAGTTCAAATCCATGTAGCATGGTCCCTATATCGTGTGACAAGTCTTAGAAAAATGAGGCTATGAATTAGAAGATTATTAAGGGAACATGTTGGCTGAGCCCAAGAATGGGATCTATTTGAAAATATATTATTCTTAAGCCCCAAGATTGGGCGTAACTCTTTGTATACTAATGTAATTTAGTGTATATATACTTTTCCTTTACCTTTATCTTCAGTTTTCTTATCGAGTTTTCCCTTGGTTGGTAGATGTCAATGGATTCTTTGTTCTACTTAGGATTCACAGATGGGGTCAATCTTCATACATGGAAATTGGCTTCCTCCTCTTGGGTTGTTTACTCACCTGAAGGTCTACTGGTGTCTTTAGGTGGTGTATTCTTAGGGCCATCCACAAATAATGTGGTCGAATATAGTGTCATTGTAGAATTTTTGCGTAATTCCATTTCAAACGATATTATCTCTTTATAGGTTCGCCTGGACTCACAGTTAGAAGTATGTCAATTGAAAAAAACTTACTGTGTGCATGACCCTACTATACTCCGACGATTCCTACGGGTATGATTTTTGGAACGACAGTTATATTTCATTACTTTCGTCACATACCTAGAAGTTCTAATTATGTATCTAATGCATATGCTAATTTTGTTTTAGATTGGATTTTTTCATATAACTAAAGAAAATAAAACATTTTCATCAATGTACACATTATAACATAAGTAAAGCCGAAGAACCATGTTTTTATATATATTTCAAAAAATATGATGTTTATAGTACAAAATTGGGGCAAACACCCTCAATATACATATATAACCGATCATAAAATAGTCATGACATCTACGTATGTGGCATCGTATGAGTGTCATGATAGAAAACTGTGATGTTTATGAGATGCCGAAAGAGTTGTAGCCAAGCACGGGGCACACCTAACACCTGCCACTGCATAGCTTCCAGCAGATCCTCCACATGAGCCATAGGAATCCTCTACGTCAAACGAGACAGGTTTCCCTGCATGTTTGGAAGGACTCTCTCTGCATCCCCTCCCACTGCCTCATCTCCCTAGTGCCTTTGACGATGTCGTGGACCTATGTCTACATCACGTACATGTTTAATTAGTACTTAACATCATCCAAAAATATTTTTGTTTTCCTATACGAAAATACAAAAAAAAATAAAATTTAAAAAACTTTGACATACCTATGTCTCTGTAGGTGGACCTTGGTGGTAATAGCAAGTCAGGATCTTCTCTCAAGTCAATCCCTACATAAGGGTATTCATCCAAAGCTATCACCTTCCGTCTACACCAAAAGAAGAATTTATCATTGTAGGGTGCTGGAACCTTAACTACCCCCTGACGCCTCATCACATAGATCCACCATGCCATGGCTAGATCGCAAGGTCCATGTGAAATAATCTCAAATCTAGGTCCCAAGCCTGGAACTCGCTTGAAGAAAAATCTACAAAGGATAGAAGCGAACCTAAAGTTCCTTTTACTACCCTGTTTGCATTTTGTCAACTGGCTCTTCATGTTGGCTAACAGTGAGGTGCACCAGTGGTACACCGTGGGTCTCAAGAACTCCACCGAGTAGAACATAAGTTGCCTCAATGCCTAGTGAAAAGAGGCCAATCCTGTAATTCATGTCAAAATGAGGACAACAATCTTGAGACTTAGATTGTTTATCGCTCTAATGGGAAGTTGGATCCTGACCTTCCCGGTCCCTGCAATGGAATGAGTGGCTATGTATTCCTTTATTTTCATGCCACTCCTAGATTCTCAGGCTTTTAGTTTGGCCACCTCACCCTGACGTGACAATCCTGTCAAGAAATAGATGTCCTCGACTTCAATCCTTAATGGTTGTCATTCAAGGTTGAAGCTCTCACTATCTGGATCCCAGTAATCCATGAGAAACTGTAGCAATCTCACTTGGTCCCTCATACCTTTGAGAGCCCAAAAATTATATAGCCCACATATTTTCAAAGCCCTTTGGGCCCCTGGATCTGTCTCTACTGCAACGTCTACCTCCTCATGTTCCCTTTCTCTCCACTCTAGCACCATCCTGCAAGAGACAAACCCTTTTTTGAGTTAGCAACCTCTAAAAAACATTATCCACAGACATATACGTGAGCTGTAGCATATACAATCAAGTATAGGGTTTCTTATACATTAGATATTTTTTGAACAATCGCGTATAAGAATGTGTATACGTGACCCAATAAATTGTAGCCCACATACACCTAAGTTTTCAAATTTCACCCTAAATAACTTAAAAAATGGAACCTAATTACAAAATTTAATCCATTGAAAAGAAAGAGGAGAGCAAGATAAGTTACCTGGTCCAAACGATCGTCAATTCCGTCACTCATATCTCTCACAATCACAAGTTGAAGTTAAGAGGTAATTTGGTCCAAAATCCACTATTTTGGTAAAAAATACAAATGGTATAGCAAAATTGGTTTTTTTACTATTTATAGAAAAAATTTACCCACTTTGCATAATTTCATCCAATATTTTGGCCTAATGGACTGATATGATAGTGGATGGAGTTGGGTTTTGCAATTTATCTATGGATTCTTATGATTTTCATTGCCATGTTTCCCATTCATAATTTTGTATAGGTATTTTCGTTACCCAACATATAGTATACGCATACAATCCATCATGCACATTTGCATCATCCTATAATTATCTCTCATATGCTTTAGGTACGAACCCATTTTATAGTGACATAGAACCTTCTATCTGCAATTAGAAGTGTCGTTATCAAATGGTAGAGAATTACCAAACATGGGTACCCTAGTTGTATCCTCTTATTCATTTGGTTCCCATGCAAATATTTTTGTCCGAAGGACTGAGAGTCCCTTATAGCTAATACATGACTTTATGTTGAACCTCATTTCTTACTCATAAACGTGCTAACCTATACTTAAAGGAATCCCAAGTGAGTTTGATTTAAGGTCTGTTCCGACTCATTTAAAAAAGAGAGAATATTTCTGAGTGAACTTCTCTCTTTCACACTCGTAAATTGGATTTGAAAATATGTCTATTGGGTTCAAGTTTATCCCTTTTTCAAACCAAGTAGACTAGGATTACGAAAAAGGACATTTTTTGGTGTTAAGTTGTAATTGCATATCATGCCCTTGCTTGTATTATTGATCCTATCGTCAATTCTCTCTTTTGTGTTATAAGCCTCTCACCTCAGCAGTTTGCATCATTAACCAATAAGAGCCTTGTTTATATCCTTTGTATCTTGACACCCTATACCTAGGAGGAAACATTACGCTGAGTTTCCATCTCCCACATGCACCTCCTTGCATTGAGCATAGGTATGTTCCACTGGTGGAACTAGATTTTCTTACTTGTGACACTCATTTCCTCCTCTATATCATAGTATTCATTTGACTATGAAAAAGAAAAAAAAATATGGGCGGGAAGATAATATTATCTTATATTGGCAAAAATCGTGTCACCTTTGAACAAAGAACAAAATTTTTGAGTCCACTTGTCATCAAAATTTTGGGTTTAGCATGACCTGAGGAATTTAAGCTCGTTATAGAGAGTTTACTCCCCCGACTAGTTACCCTTCCATTCCCTATGGATATTTTGATTGAAGCCTCCTGCATCTCAAAGTTTCATCATTGAGTTTATGCTTCTAGAGTCTTCCATATGTCTCATGCTATTGTTCAAAGGATGTATATCAACCTGTTTTGACCATTCCTCATAACTCTTGAGTTTTCATGTCGGCCATACCCTCAGTGTAACTCAGAATCACATGAAGTTGTAGTCCTATTGCATACCCTAGTCCTACTTTCTTCATTGGTAGGTAACCTTGAACCCAACAATCGACATTTCATCATTGGTCACTGACTGGGTGGTTTCCCTTGTGTTCGATGACAAGACATCTATTCACACATTGAGATTCATGCARTGTCTTGGATGCCATTAACCCCATTGGTGGTTTCCTCTCCTTTGTCAAAATATTTCCTTAATGGATGCTATTCAGAGGGTCTTTTTTGTGTATCGCTTACATCTGGCGCATATGATAGACGCACAGGGTCATTGGTTTGTGAACATGTTCTTCGTCTKATTTCCTCCAAATCATCAAGCTCTTACTTTGTACCTCGTGCTGAATGGTGAGAGATTCCTTAATGATCTCCTTTCAGCGTGTCTCCTTACATCGACTTCAACTCATCTATTCTGGAGATGAGACCTAGAGTCCCATGAGTACCTAGAGGCTTGTAGCCATTAGTGGCAGGTTCTATCACCATTGACAGTTGGGAATACATCAATGCCTCCTGATCGATGAATTCTTCAAGTATTCGACCTAAACTCCTTTATTCACACTTGTAAGAATGTACTCAGTTCCTTGATACCTACTTTCATTATCGGTAGGCTATCTCACATTTGTTAATGATATACCTCAATGACCGGTAATCAAATGAAGTCTCATTGTGTTCGACCTCAACTCCTTTATTCACACGATGTAGACTTGCACGTTTGGTGGATTGTGTAGAAGACTTGAAGACATTAGTTTATAGTTGCATATTTCGTGAACTATTTCTACCTTTCATTGGACCAGTACCTATGTAACTTCAGTGATCATGGGAGATCATATTGTACTCCATTGTAAGCATATATCTTCATATTGATTTTGAGACTGGTTTTACTGGGCCTTTTTCGTGACTATTACATCCTTTGTCATGTAGCCACATTTATATTTCCTATTCATGGACATTGACAACTGTTTGGTATATGTTCACATGGATGTACAATGTAATTCAAATTGGCATCCATGTGTGCAAAGTCAGTACAGATTATAATGAGCAACTAGTTCTTCCAGTTGGGTCCCCATTACTCCACTTCTGAGTCATATAATGTATTTCAACCATCACAGATACTCCTCTGACCTGACACATTAGGGGGCATCTGTTATAGCAAGATTTTCCTCACCCATAGGGGGCACAAAAGGCCTTTTTCCATTTCCTTGTGCAGACTTGAAGTCCCTTTTTGGAAATCCTAGAGCTAAAAACATTATTTTTTCACATATACATTCCCTACCTATTGTACAACATGTGTTTATGTAGGATGTACCACTACAGCCCGTGTACATCGAGATTTGTGTCCAAAATTAAAAAATGGTTTCGGGTTTCCATGTCACGTCATGAGATCCATGATCCTTGACCTTCCATATACTCAAAACATTCTGAATCGACCCTTCAGTTCCACTTGAAAGCTACAAATGGGCCAAATCCAAGCTATGGAAAAGAGGAGAAAAATTCAACTTTGAGAGAAATTTTACTCTAGAGAAATTATTCACTTCATAATGAGTTTGCATCCCTTTGTCCTTTTAAGTTTGAACACATTGTTCAGCCCCCAAGCTCTTCCCTACTTGATTGAGAAACTCATTTTCTCTCTTATATGAGCTTGCCTTTGGTGGAGGCCCAGTTGGAAAGGACTTAGTTTCTCGGTTCCAAACTGTGCCAACACAAAAGTTTGTAATTCATTCACTTACGCTGATTACATTTGAATAGAAATACTATTTTCTCATCCAATTAATATCTTGCAAATATTTGAATTGTTATTCCATGGGATTATTTGTTATGAATGTTGATGGATTACGCTATTGAATGTTCTAACATTATATATTATCACCATATGCTTGCATTTCTTGGTTGTTGAGGACAAGTTGCAGGTGTATTGCTTTAAGTCGAGTACTCAATGGTGGACTTCATCGAATGTCTGGACGAGGTAGGAATTTTATCTTGTCTTGATAGCATAATGTTTTATATAGCATACCTAAGATTAGATTTGATTTTTGCAGTCATTTCCATCTATTTTGGTTTACCCCTAGACATAGAGAGATATTCCTCATAACAATGGATTTGTAATAAAATTGGTAAGATTGGACATATATATGTCAGTGGATGAGAGATTGGTTCAGAAAGTGGTGCAGACATTGATTTAAAGACTAACTCAGAGACAATTTGATGATTTTGATACGAAATATTTTATTGCTCAAACTTTGAATGATTTTATATATGTGAATTATTTACAAGAGGAACAACCGATGGAAAAAAACTCCAAAAGGAAGACAGTACAAGAATACCTACATTTGATCTACACGACATCTTGCAAAGAAGTCAAAGGGGGAGTGAAGAACATAGGAATGAAGATAGGGGGAGAATCCCCAAGGAAGATACCCTTTTCCATTGATGTCAAAGGGGGGTAGATAGAAATATTGATGAGGAGTGATGGTCAGAGGGGGGGAATCAACATGGTGTTTCCATGTCTAAGTGTTTCCATCAATGTTGGTGTTGCCATCAATGCGAAAGGAGGAGATTGTTGCACAATTGGTTTGGACAATTGATTATCATTGATGTAAACCCTTTGAGAGTGATATTAGATATTGATTTCAACCCTTGGAGAAGTATGGAATCCCTAGATATGTGGACAATATCATTGGACAATTGGTTGTCACATTAGAGGTCTACCATTGATATTGACACATTGTGAAGGTATACACTTGGTATATGGTAGCACATGGATAAGATATATCTCTTGGAGATGATGGTACTTGGTTGAGGTACACCCTTGGTATTACTTGTTTAGAATATCTTATGGTACATGGTGTATGGCATGATATGGTATATCATTGATGAAATGGTACAAGTTTGGTTCATGTTTGATGCACTTGTTATGGTACATATTGTGGTATAGGTTGATGTACATGGTTGATGTGCATGGTTTGGCACATGTTATGGTAGAGGTGTTGATGTTCATGGTTGATGCATGGTACAGGTTGGTACATGTTTGGTAGAGACATGTGTTGATTATGGTGGACATATGGTTGAGAGGTTCCCTTGGTATATGATCCATGTGAGAGGATCCAGTGACATGTTGGTCATGTAACCCATAGTTGATCGAGGAATAAAGACATGAAGGTCAGTATACTTGTAGCTAATACTATCATATATAAATAGTACATGTCATGCCATTTACGTTGATATCTGGTATGCCACATAGTTCTTCAAGGCTGAGGAGATATGTCTCTATGAAGTTGGGGGACCCTCAAGAATATTAACCAGTCAAAGTGGTTGCAACAAGGAATTAATTATTGAAAGATTAATTAATTATCAACAAATATTAATTAATTATTGTAGGGATAATTAATTATTAAGATTGGTTGTCATTGATGTCAACTCTTGAACAAAGTTGCATGTCAAAGTAAAGTGGCAGTAAATAGAAGATAATTAATTATTGCAAGGATAATTAATTATTGTAGGGATAATTAAAGAGTAACTAGAAGATAACAAGATGCATGTGAGTTGCATTCCATCATGAGTTGCATGGTAGTTTCATGTCATTAAGAAATTTCTCTTTATAACACAGAGAAGAGGCCATTGGAAATCACTTATGTGTATTCACTTCTAAGAATATAGGCTGGATATCTAAGGCAATGATTCCAAGACAAAGAATTCAAGTGAGGTAAGAAGTTTGTAGGAGCCAAGATTAAGGAGAAGGGGTTTCATACATAAATTCCTTGAGTATATCAACGAGTTTCAGGAGAAAAAGTGTGGATATCCATGGGATGTAGTGAGGAAAAGCACATAGACATGCATGAAGACAATATACACAGTCACAGACCTATGAATAAATGTTGTGGAAGACCAAGGATTTAAAAGCTTAGGTCAGCTATAGTCTGAAGGTAGGTATTCCCATGTGTGTTAAGGAGTTATTTTGAATAAATCAAGAACATGTATGTCTCAATAATTGTTAAGTTGTTTATTTGGAGAATTCTCTTATAGATTTTGGCATAAGGAATAAGTGGTTGCAGTCTTGATGAGATATTGATTTCAGTAGAAGAAACATAGGTATCAAGAACAACAACAACAAGTTATCAGTTATAACAACAAAGGTAGTGGCAAGGTTTTCTACATTTATATTTTAGGGCAGTTGGACGAGGTAAGGAAAGGGGGCTGTAGCCAGAAATTAAGGGAATTGGAGCTTCCTTCAAGTTGCATCCTGTGAATAGGGGGTTGGAGCCTCCTTCCAGTTGTAGTTGGATAAATAGGGAGTGGGAGATTCCTCCAAGTTGGAGCCTCCTTTCATTAGAATATGGAAAATTGGGAAGTTGGAGCTTCCTATGAGTGTATTTATTCTAACATATAAGAAAATCATTCAGTGGTTTTCTCCCGCATTGGGTTTCCACATAAATCTTGGTGTACTATGTGTCTATGATTATTTTACTATGCATTGTTGATATACTAAACATAGATGATAAACTGTTGAATGGTAACTGATCAAGATAATGTTTATATGCTCTGATTATTGAATATTTTATATTGTGTTTAAAAGTGATAAAGGTGCTCATATTGATTCACCAACATGATTATAATTTCCCTCCATTGATAACATTTGAATAGTTTATTTTGATTGTTTATGTTGAGGAATTTTTTGAGGAAAAATACTTGTGTTAAAATTATATCATCATAAACAATGATGACGATGAATATTTTTGTAAGTATTATTTTTAATCTATTTTATTTAACTAGAGGAAAACTGATTAGAGAATCCAATTACAAAAGAGTAAAACATTATTCCATGGGAGAGTGAAAAGGGATAAAAACCAAGAGAGTAAATATTTTCCATGAGGACAAGTGCAAACCTAGTCCCATAGATGTGGGATGTGAGGGAACAAGCTAGCACAAAGTTAGGCCGAGAAGGTTCTCTAGGGTTAGGGATGAGGCTAAATTGGAAAAATAAAATACCTATGCAAGATGATTATTTTTTGTAAGAGAAAGAAGAGAAACACATATAAATGAGGTAGGGCACTGCTAAGTACTTGTGAAGAGGAATTGAGTTGATGGTTCTGAGAAAGAATCAAATTGTGATTTATATGCATACAAGAAAAGAAAAGATTATACAAGAAAAGATTATATGCATGATAAATTATTTTCAAAAGACTTTCTCATATAACTATGTGTAAATGCAACAAAGTAAGAAATATTTATTTAGACCAAACCCATTAGACCAAAAAAACATTTAATATCAAACTTAAATGCATAAAGGGATATAACACTTAAAGAATACCAGGAAATTTAGGGTTTTAACCCTTACTAATAATAACTAAAACAGAGTTGTCATGACTCTTTTAGAAAAATTGAAACCCAACGCACTTATGGCCACGACTTGAAGATGATAGAGGATATAAACTAGTGTCTGTTAAACTTGGCTTGGGTTATGCCACTGATATATTACAGTAACCATGACTTGAATAATAAGGAGAAAAGAATCAAACACCCCATACAAAGTTACTGAGTGTCGAATACCTTTAGATAGTTAATGCTCGAATTTAAAGGAAAATGCATATGGAATCAACACAACACTAGTTTAACCATAAAGAACTTCTATTTAGAAGCAAATAAAGGAGGATATATATTAGGAGGAATTACACATATGGGTCTTAGGGTTAGGTTGGAAAACCTCGGGTTCCTAACCTAAGGGATATTATCTCGTTAGCGTATCCATATCCAAGGAGAATAAGATTTAACCTTAATGTATGCAATATTCAAAACATAATTTGTAAATGAAGAGCTATTTAGAAAAAAGGTATACATGATCTATTGACCTGGTTAGAGAGTATACAATAATATAGAGAATTAGAATAAAATAAACATTCATAATTTAATTAATTGTCATTAACAATATGAAAGGATGAAACTCATAATGTATTTACTTACAAAATATAGTTTATATACAAAGTATATCCACTATAACCAGAGTGTGTGCATAACAACAAAGAGTTTTGGTTATTTCATGCAATGAGATCTTAATGGAAACTTCAGATGAGACTCAACGATGCCATCAAACCTCCTTATCGTAGCTTACATATGTCCTTCTCCATTATTATCTTTACAAATCGTAACACAACTCCATATTTAGTGTACGTGGAGGTGGAGACGATTGGTATCAAAAGGGTTCCAAGTTTGGTAAAGAACCTATAACAAAAATAAAACCCAGTTAATATCAGTGCACACCATAAACAAATATGACATGGAAGTGAAGTTACCAATGATAGAAAGGTTATAAAATTATCGAGGATTGTGTAGGCATGGTATTCATTAAAGAACCAAAAATGGACATTTTTGGAGACATGGAAACCTATAAATGAAACCACAACATGTTGGATAGTTGGTTGTCATTAATGTTGCTAGACAATTGGTTTTCATTGATTTCAACAGATGTGTTTGATGTCAACAGATGTGATGGGTGTATTTGGATAAGTCTCCAAAGTGGTCCCCTTATGGCGTATCTCTAAGCATGAACCTCATGGGAATATTATTTGAAGAAGTATACAAGAATCCCCAAAGGTATGGTCATGAAGCTCAAAGTTATTTGATGAATAAGAACATGAAGGACAATGTAAATGCAGAAAAAACTCTCATAGATGGATAGTTATCGTCATTACATTTCCAATGGTAGGTGATACGCCACATGGTTCTTCATGATTGAGGAGTTATTCCCTCTTTAATTTGGAAGCCCTGAAGAATGGTTAAGAAGCCCCAAGATAGTTACAAGTCTTAATTAAAGGGTAAAGTGATTGTAACAAGAAAGTAAAGTTTGAGCCTAGATTTATGGAAAGAAGTTACTTTGTAAAAGTATAAATATCGATCCAGATTATTTTCGGCACAAATGAGAGAGGATATATAATAAAGAAATGTACAGAGATATATCATATATCCAATAATATAACAAATATGTATCAAACATATAACCATAAACACAGAGATGTAGTAATACAAAATTTCTATTAATGAGCGAAATGTACAAAACTGTAGAAATACATAGTGAAGGACTCTCTAGAATGGTGGTAGCTTATCTCTGAGAAGAAATGTGACGGCTACACTGATTCAAAATAATATGGTGATGTTTACAATGAGTCTCTAAAGACATTTTTAAAATAAAGAAAATACAAAACCCTAACCTTGGAAGATGAAAATCCAACAGTTTTGTGGACCCCATTTTGGGTAGTTTGGTGTATCAACTTCCCAGTGGCATAACTTTGGAATACGATCTTTATTTGGGGCATAGAATAGCTCTTTGGAAGGATATTGAAAAAGAGATTCATTTTTGGGGTTCAAACAGAGCCTTCAACTATCATTGAGGTGCCTGATCGTGAAAAAAATGTCATTTAGGATCTCAAAATTGCCCTAAAAGTTTAGGACCTGAAAAACTACTAAAAATAGTAAACTGCCAACAAACTATTTTGAGCTAGTTGGAATAGATGGGTGGACACCGATATAAACCTAGATAAGTCCTTCGTCCCGTTGTTGGGGAAAAACACCCTACGGACTAGCAAATAGAGTTCAGACTTTGCATGCAGATATGACCGAATAGAAATTACTTTATACCTTCATCCCTAGATTTAAATCTCATTTTCTTAGTAAATGCATGGAAAGATCAACCTACCTCGTTTCCGACGTTTGATGCCGATCCTCCATTGTGCTTGATTACTTGTTCGCAATGTTCCTTCCAAAGCTGACCTGCATTCAATACGAGCAACAACTATGCATGCATACTACTTATATACTAACGGGTTAGAAATCAAACATAAACTAATCAAACCATAAAAAGTNAAATAGAGTTCAGACTTTGCATGCAGATATGACCGAATAGAAATTACTTTATACCTTCATCCCTAGATTTAAATCTCATTTTCTTAGTAAATGCATGGAAAGATCAACCTACCTCGTTTCCGACGTTTGATGCCGATCCTCCATTCTGCTTGATTACTTGTTCGCAATGTTCCTTCCAAAGCTGACCTGCATTCAATACGAGCAACAACTATGCATGCATACTACTTATATACTAACGGGTTAGAAATCAAACATAAACTAATCAAACCATAAAAAGTTCATGAATTGGGATGGGAAAAACATTCTCTTTATTACTTAAAATGATTCAACTTACAAAAGTTGAGACCGACCACCGCTCCTTGAACCTGATCCTGGGCTCCTCTTCTTTTGTCCTTCAAATTCTTTGCTTTAAATCTCCTTTGGCATTAGGAAAGGCTAAAGGGTTGGGACAATGGAATACATAAATGGGCAGAGTTTCTTTGCTATATTTTTTCTCTTTCAAATGGTACCCCTACCTCTTCTTTTATAGGCTAGAAGGAGCTAGGTATTTGGATGAACCCTTGGGCATGCATGGCCGGGAGTTTCAGTTAACTCACCCATAGCTTTTTGTTCCATCGACAACTTTCCTTTTTTCATGCTTTTGTTTGTCCAAGTGGGCTGTTTTGGGTTATCCAGCGTGTACACGCATGCAGTAATGAGTTGGGGTGCGTGAGCCTTTATTCAAGAGGATTTTCAAAGAGTTGTTCAACAATGTTTTGGCAAAGAAGGGATATGAGTTGGCTTGATGCCAGGTAAGCATGTGTGGTGCAATTTAGGGTTATAACAGATGCCCCCTAATGTGTGATGTCAGAAGAGCATCTATTGGCTGAAATACATTACCAATATTTACTGATGTGCTGAACGATTGAGCCCAAGGATTAGAAACCGGGAGGTGTCGTCTGCAAAATAACAAATGTCTCACCGAGGCAGGCATACCCATGCTCGGGATAAAAATAGAACCATGGATACCAATAAAATACACTGTATATCCATGTCAAATAACTATAAAGAGTAGCCGTGAACAATACACAGCGGAGCTACATCTCGAAATCAGAAAGATATACATATAGAGTATCCATCTTCCAGAAGCTGATTCGGCCTGATGGGTGGAGATGAGATCTTTAGAGCTCGAGAAACAACTTCAAAATATTCCCAAAACTCGGGTAGGAGTGTAATATGAGTGTACGACTGCACTACCTAGAGGTCTTCGACGACTCATCGGTCATGGACTTGATAATCTTGATGATCGGACTAAAGGCTTCAGTGATTTCGAGCAAGGACTTGATTGGACGTTCAAGATGGCCAGGTATGCGGACAAGAGACATATTGCAGAGGGGCCAACTCAAGCTTAGTGACAAACTTCCCTTGGACAATAGCAGGACAAGTGATGAGACTCAGGAAACATATATGTTAATCATAAGTATATGAAGCAGGAGGCAATGCAAACTCTCCATATGTTTGGAAGAATAACCAAATGGTGGAGGACACAACTCTATATAGCGAGAAAAACTTCCTAAGGTTGTACTACATCCCATAGTCTAATGAACAAATGGATAGATGTGCTTTATCCAAGGGCGACTCATTATGCTGCCAATAAAGAAAATACTTTTCCCTTCCTCTTTTTGGGGTATATTTGATTTTTTTGTTCTTTTCGATAATTTTGGAAAAAAGAATAAAGGAATATTACGTTACAATGGAGGAACGAGTATTGCAAACATACAAGCTCAAGGAACAATGACAAGACTGATGTTCTAGTAAAATGATACTTAGGAAAATCCTTCGGCGGCCAAAGGTGTTAAAATGCAGAAGCAAACTGTCACAAGGCTGGTGTATAAGGTATGCAAATGCAGTTAATAAAACACACAATGGTAACGTCCTTCGATGTAAGTTTAACGAGCCCAGAGAAGGAAAGATCAGTGGTTTTTCATATTTAGAGATTCTGGAAAAACATAAAAAGAGACTCCATTGGGGTACCTTTTTCAAAGATAGTCTAGTCGGTTCGAAAAAGGGTAAACTAGCACCAATTAGACATCGATTCAAAACCATTTTAATGAGTGTGACAAGGAAAAGATCACTCGGCCATTTTTTCATTTTTAAGGAGTCTGAAAAAAGCTTAACTATGGACTCCGTCAAGAATATTCTTCTGGACCAATTTAACGAGTGTGAAAGAATAAGGTCACTCAGTGATCTTTTTAATTTTAGGGAGTCTGAAAAGAGCTTAACTATGGACTCCGTGGGGGATCCTTCTTCGTAAGTTTAGTCCCTCAAGCCCGAAAAAAGGATAAAATTATACCTGAGAGTACTCTTTTATAGAGTTGAAGTTCCATAGAGTATACCTTTGTTCATATAGTTGACCGTCCAGACCTAAAAAGGGGTAAACTACCGCTGGACAGACATGACTTCAAATTTCATTTTAACGAGCGTGAAAGGTCACAAGATCGCTTGGAAATATTTTCATGTTTAGGGGGTCTGAAAAGGGCTTAAAAGGAGACCTGTTTAAGGAATGTTCTTCTGGACCAATTGAACGACTGTGAAGAAACAAGGTCACTCGACAATATTTTCATCTTTAAGGAGTCTGAAAAGGGCTTAAAGAAGACTCCATAATAGTTACTTTTCTTAGTTAATCCAGACGAGATCGAAAATCATAAATGCAGTCTCACTGAATGTTGATTTCGGATCTCAAAGAGATCTTGAAAACAACAAAATTAGCTCATGATATACTCTTTGTGGGTCAATGCCTGACATCTCCTCGGGGGAGCTGTATGCTCCGACGAAAACATTGTCTATGATGTTAGGGGTTCTGGAGATATTGATAGGTATTGTTTCAGCAATGGTTGCCATATTACCCTCAGGATAGATCTTGTGTGTAGCTAAGGGATTAATGTGACAAGACCTATCTCCAGTCACAGTCATGGTGAATTCTCCTGCTTCGATTCGGCTTAACTCTGGGAGGAAATATGATCTATGATGAAGATATTTCCAAGGTTTGTATGGACTAGTCATTGCTTCGATTACTGCTTCATCAAAAGGCAAGACTAAGTCTAATGAATTGACGTTAGCGAGAGAACCCTGAGCCCAAATAGGCTCTAGAAGTGGATCTAACTCTTGTGCAGGAGTCAAATCAGTGTTAGCTGAAGCTTGTTGGACTAAAGAGTACACTACTTCAGTGGTAGACAAGGGCATGGACATGATGGGGTGCCCTGTCTCATCCATCGTGGCTGATGGGGAAGGAAGAATCCATGGATCCTCGAAGTAATTCATGCAGAACAATGAAAATTGAAAAATCTCAACCTTATGGTGATTATATATAAATTTGATATCGCCCTGCGGAGGTGGGTAATCGAAGGTACCCATCAAACATGGGCACAAACCAACTCCTACGTTGATGACACTTGGTTGAGGATTATCAATCATTGGGACCGTGGATGCCCCCAAGGATGGGTTAGGTCTAGAGAAAGACAATTGATCGATGGCCACTATCTAGCCCTCATGTGGAAACAACAAGACTTGAAAAACTGTAGCAACCACAGCTTGCATGGCATAAGTCCAACTCTGTCCTAACAAGAGGTTATAGTCGAGGGGAGCATCACCTACCTCTACTTCGACACACATGGTCTTCCCTCCTAACTTCATGGGGAAAGAAAGAATGATGCCATGTGGTCGAAACGAATGACCGTCAAAAGCAGCGAGGAGAGTAGGTGATGGAGACAAAACAGGCTGGCCAATGGCCTTCCAACATGCCAATGACATAACACATGTCGAGGCACCCTCATCGACCACCATGCGGAAGATATTCCGTGTAAAAATTTTCATGGGGTAAGCTACTACTATCTGAAACGCTATTTGGTAAGGCATATGAGGTTTTAATTCAGTTGTATCTAACATGATGGTACTCAAATTACATGTCTCAGTGGAGCCCAAAGCAGTTAACAGATCTTTCCTCTGAGAAGGGAAAATTTGGAGGACCTCCAAAGCAAACATCGCACAAGGGGTATGTGATAAATCTTCAACCACAGAGTAGTTCTGGGTGGCCCTTACGTTTGGGTTATGAGAAGCCTTTTTAAATGCACCTTTTGGAATGCATGTCATTGTTTCTCCCAACATCTTCTCAATCTGTAGAGGAAGAGATGAGAGGTCATCTTCTTTGCCCTTCTCAGAAGTGCTTGGTTTACTATAATCATGTGCTCTAGTCGATATGAAAGCATAAACCCTAACCATATATATGTTCGTGGATGAGGGGTTGTTTGGAGGTGGGCAGTTTTCTTGGCTGCTCCCTTCCGTACTTGTAGAGGCTTGAGTTAAATTTTACCCATGTTGAAATGGGTTTGTCAACATCGCCTGCTGTTGCTGCATGACAAATTTTTGGGCCTCTGCAAGTCGAGGACATAGATGGGTCGGGTGGTCTTTTGAGCACAAGTTGCAAGGATACCTCCCCTTTCATTTTTCAGTGTTGTCCCCACCAGCATTATCGTTGGGTTTTTTATCCCCCCTACCATTCTTTCATTGTTTTTTCTTCTCTTCAGGTTGCTAGGCGGCCTTTGGGGTAGTCAACTGTACTATGTGTACTTCTGACATTTGGGTAGGGGGAGAAACCAAAGCAGTAGTTTGGCTGGCTGTTGTGTGTTGTATGGATAGTTGTTGCAACTATTTTGTCAATTGCTCAGCGGGCTTGGTTTATGCTGAACCGACAATACCATCGACATGCGGTCCAACTCTTTGTCTAGTTTTATACAGTATTGAACGTGGCGCATCTGGCAAGATGTTGTATACCAAACTGGACTGAGAATAGATGAGCTCAAACTGTTGAGCCCTCATGATGGCATCTTCTTCAGAGAAAACTCCAGATGTCATGACGTCTTTGGATAACTGTGGGACCAAAGACTTAAGGAACCACTCAAGCAGGAATGTTGGTGGGACTAGTACCTTGATTAAACTCTTCTAGCGTCTCCACTCTCGGATGTGATTAGAGATATGGTTCACTGTTGTCTGTTCGAAATTGGTGAGTAGCTCTATGCCAGCGTTGTATCTCACAGGTAACTGGAAATGGTTAAGGAAAGCCATCACTAGTTCACCAAAAGAAGAGTACCTTGAGCGATCGAGCTCAATGTACCATTTTGTGGCACTCCCAATGAGAGTACGTTGAAACAATCGCAATTGTATGGAGTCATCTTTCAATGAGTTAGATGAGAAACAAAGATGAAAGGTAGTCACATGATCTCATGGATATTCATTAGGCTTGGCTTCGAACTTTGGAATGTCCGAAGGCAACTTCATCGGCATAGGAGGCCAATGTAGATCGTGACAAATAGGGTCATTCAACAACCTCGTCAAAGCTGGCAAGTGTAAAGTTGCCAAGAATGGTAGTTTGGGTTGCTGTTGATAACCTAGGAAAAAGGGTCCTGGAGTTTGACTGGCACCAGGTTTCCAGGAAAAGTTTAGCTGCTGGCCCAGATTCTGGTAGAAACAATGGCTCTAGCCAGCGTAAGGATTTTTCATCTGTGGAGACATCATCGGTTGATTTCCCAAATAGGACATGGATTTTTGGGCATGCATTGTATTCGAAGGACTTTGGGAAGGATTACCCCATGCCAGTCCCGTGGGGATAGGCATAGTAGTTTATCTGGGGTTCCATTGATTGTGGAAAGAATTACCCTAGATCGACATTCCGGAGGAGGGAATAGATCCTTGCCCTGAATTCCAAGATCCTGCTAGGTTTTCCCCCTGTGCAGGAATAGTACCTTGCACAGGAGTAGATTGTCCAAAAATGGGGTTGCCCCAGTTGGGAAAGCGGATGACGAGAAGGTGTTTTTACCAAATGTTCCATTCCAAGAAAACAGTGTTGAACCTACCATCATACTATGCGAAGGTGGTCCTTGACTCCCCGCTCCAAATAAACTATTGTGTGTAGGCTGCCCAGTGGATTGCTGATGCGAACCACCGAGTGAAGGGGACGAAGGAGGGATATGACCTCCTACGTAAGGAAAATCATTAAAAGGGACTAGAGTGCCCCCCATGTGACCTTGCAGAGGAGCGTTAGAGCTCCCTGCCCACAGACCCAAAGTCTGTAAGGTGGAGTAGGAAACTACAAGACTTGTACCCGAACTAGGCATACCATATGATAATGGAGGGCCTGTCGCACTAGGTGTAAAAGGGGTTGTAGCCACCGCCAAAGATGGGTTCGGACCACTGTGCGATGTAGTTGCGGTCGAGACCATGTTGGCTTGGACCGGCGATGGTAGGTTAGGAGATAACTCTCCTGTGGTGACAACCGTGGTGGGAACCGAAGAATTCCTAGAAGAAGTAACAACATTTGTTTCCATTTCTGTGTGCAACACTGTCTGGCACTCGTGAAATTGAATTGGTACAATAAAAGGTGCCAAGAGATTAGTGGTTGGCGTTTCAATTGAGCTAAGAGCGGTTTCTTCAAGGTCCAAAATGGTCAATTCCTACGGGGGTTGTTCGAGCATAATGGTTTGTAACCCGGTCGCTTCAAAAGACCCTTGTTGGTCTAGCTTCTGCCTTAATGGTGGTGGGGGTGGCTCCAGTATAAACGATGGTAGGCCAAGAAGCCTTCATGACCGGTGGAGCAAGGGATCCTCCACTGTGTGAGAAGATCCAATACACTCTAAGGTAGTCTAAATGCTCAAAAGTAATACACACTAAGAAAAAATTCCCTAGAAGATAAGACAAGCAAACACTAAATTAATTGGAAGAACAGTTACAACAGCCAACACTAGAGCAACTTACCAGTCCAAGTGCAACTCAAAGACAGAAGCACCCTCCGGGTATACTCTGCAAAGTGTGGCCCGATGTCTATCCTAGGTACCATGGTATACCCCCGTAGTCACCTGTGTATGTCCCTAACAAAGATTGGCAACTAGGTTGCCAGCAAGCGAACAGTCACCAGGTGGGTACAGTCAAAATTCGGGTAGACCACAATGAGAAGGGTATAGAGCCTAAAACCTGTCAAGGGTATCGAGAGAAAATGGTCTGGAAGACAACTAAGGACCTCGAATGGGAGACCCATGAAGCCCCGTGGTAAATGAAAATGATGGAATCCCAAAACAATCCCTCTATATGTGTTATCCACTACGATTGGTCCGGCTTTGGAGGGGTTATCTCCGCTACCTTTCCGCACACGACCTCATGTTTATCCCTTGTGTTAGAGGGGGGTCCTGGATAACTTCCATGAAACTGGACTTAGACACTCCCTATCTCAGACTCCAATGTTTGATTTAAAATGGCCTTGAAAAGTTTCCTCTCCAACCTAATCCAAGGCCCTAGTCCTGAACTAGTTTGTGAACCCTACAAACATAAAAGTCTAGTAGATTTTAAATTTGGCCTTACTTTTATGGTTTTGTCTTACATCAAGGGGTATGAGGGTGAAACTGATGATGTGTAAAATATGAAAAAAAAAAATGAATAAAAAAGATGGAAACAAAACTTTTACTGAATGCAAAATTTCAACAACTTTTCAAAAGAAAGATTTTTTTTTTAAACTTTTCTAAGATTTTGAACAACAAACTCAAAGGAATTTCAATCGAATACGAGCTACTTATGATCTAATTGAACTTCAAAAACTTATGAAATGAAAGACTTTTCCGTAGCTAATGATGCAGAAACACACACTTCAACTAAAGAAGAAAAATGAAAAGAGATTTTTTTATTTTATTTAAGTGCTAGTAAAGCAAGAAAGGGAAAATACCGACAAGCAAAAAAACAAGAAAAATAGTTATGGCTTAAAGCACAGATAAAAAAGAATCAGATTAAAAAATCACACAATAGCAATTGTAAAAACAATGACTCTTACACATGTCTAAAAACTGTAATTTTTATTTTTATTTTTCTGACAACGTTTTAAATGAGAAAAAGCAAGCTAAGGGTAAAAATAATCCTAAGCTACTGACTGTTCAAACAGAGATTCAAACACTTGAGAGGAATACTTCTTAGCAAAGGAGAGGATGAATGCCTCACCCTTAACAAAAAGTAGCTTGTACAAGCACGCAACTGTTACTCAAACAACACACGTGCGAACGCACGCTGAACAACAATAGAGGGCGTGTACACATGCACTGACCTTGTACAGGCCGCATGTATCTCTAAACTCTAAAAAAAAATGAAAACATATAGACCAAACCAGGAAGAGACCACTGATATTAATAACCAGGATCCCTTGAAGGCTTGGATACTCTTTCTAACAGAAAATCAAATAATGCAAGGAAAAATAATAAGGCAAAAACAATATGAGATAGGACTGTTAGCAAACAAGACTCACACAAAATTCCAGAAAACCCCCTGAGAATCTGTGATTCTGACAGGGAAGAGGAGGACTGCCTCTGACGTTCTCTGAACTCTACACGCTATTGATACCTCTACAGTTAGCATTCACACGCTGGTTATAAGAGGCTAGGGCACGGGTACATCTGTACAGGCCTTGTGTAGGCCGTGTGTACCTCTGTGGGTCCCGAAAAACACAATCAAGAAAAAGTCAAGGAAAGATGGTATGGAAAACTAGACTCCCTACTAGCTCAGACTTTATAGAAATGAAAAGAAAAAACAGGCAAAACAAACTAGTCTTTAAACTACCCAAAAAATAAATAAACTTCCAGGAACACTAGAGATTCTCCCCAGTACAGTTGCCAATTCTTTTGTTGGGGAAAAACACCCTACGGACTAGAAAATAGAGTTCAGACTTTGCATGCAGATATGACCGAATAAAAATTACTTTCTACCTTCATCCCTAGATTTAAATCCCCTTTTCTTAGTAAATGCATGGAAAGATCAACCTACCTCGTTACCGGCATTTGATTCGATCTTCCATTGTGCTTGATTACTTGTTCGCAATGCTCCTTCCAAAGCTGACCTGCATTCAAGACGAGCAACAACTATGCATGCATACTACTTATATACTAACGGGTTAGAAATCAAACATAAACTAATCAAACCATAAAAAGTTCATGAATGGGGACGGGAAAAACATTCTCGTTATTACTTAAAATGAGTCAACTTACAAAAGTTGAGATCGACCACCACTCCTTGAACCTGATCCTGGGCTCCTCTTCTTCTGTCCTTGAACTACTTTGCTTTAAATCTCCTTTGGCATTAGGAAAGGCTACAGGGTTGGGACAATGGAATACGTAAATGGGCAGAGTTTCTTTGCTATATTTTTCCTCTTTCAAATGGTACCCCTACCCCTTCTTTTATAGGCTAGAAGGAGGTAGGTATTTGGATGAACCCTCGGCCATGCATGGCCGGGAGTTTCAGTTAACTCACCCATAGCTTTTTGTTTCGTCGGAAACTTTCCTTTTTTCATTCTTTTGTCGGTCCATGCGGGTTGTTTTGGGTCAGCCAACGTGTACACACATACAATAATGAGTTAGGGCGCATGGGCCTTTATTCAAGAGGATTTTCAAAGAGTTGTTCAACAGTGTTTTGGAAAAGAAGGGATATGAGTTGGCCTGATGCCAGGTAAGTATGTGTGGTGCAATTTAGGGTTATAACACCTCCTTAGGAAGAAATGGTATCCATTACATTGATTTCTCGAGAAAGAGGGGGAAGCGTTTTTTGAATATGAATCTTGGTCAGTTGCTTGCCTTCTTGGAGATGTTGTGTTGCTTATCTTGTTGAAGGATGTCATGAGACTGTTGCTGGTGGGATTGAATCTGTTCAACCAATTTATTGTACTTTGTCCTAAATGGGTAGTGTTTAGGCACCCTTGTAGGTGAAGAAACAATATATTCTTTCTCTTATGCAATCTGCTTAGGTTGGATAAAAAGGTCTTGGGCCAAGGCGATATTGGTTGTAGTGTCCTTCTATTCACCTTTTGAATAGATTATGAAGATGATGAATTTTGAAGTATGAGAGATTACCTTACGGTAATGTTTTGGTGAGATAGTAGTCGAAAATACCTCTTGTATCCTATAGAGATGACCCCCCATAGTAACAGTGACACTACGGGGTCGAGACTCATAAATAACATGGTGCTTCCACATATATGGTTGGCCCAAAAGAACATCACAGACATCCAAAGGGGAAACATCATATAATACCTCATCCTTGAAGGGTTGGATGTTGTATGATAATCAAAACTGTTGATTGACATGGAGATCTCATCCCTTGTGAAGCCACCCGATGTTGTATTATTGCGGGTGTGGTGTTGTTGACAATCCAAACTATTTTATGACCGCTGCCGAGATGAGATTCTTCTAGCTTCCACTACCAACAATAAAATGTAGCGGGGTCCCCTTCACCCACATCTGTGAATAAAAAAGGCACTCCCCCTCTTCAGAATTTTTTGGCTCTTCTAATTGAATTTTTTCAGTCGCGATAGTAGAAGTGAGGTCTACATCGATGATCTATCTTCTCCATTATTTTTTGAATCAAATTTCAAATCAGGGTTCAGCTCCTTTTCTTTGATATTGACCACCAATCATTGTTTTGAGATACATTCATAAATGTTGTTCCAGGATATTTTGTGGAAATCACACCACTTTCCCTTGTCCTTCTTTGTCTTTCCATTTCCCTTCTTTTCCTATGGATTGGAATGGTTTTCTAGAGGTTAGTTGTTAGGGTCATATTTACCATACTTTGGTTGTTACATATTTTCATACCTAAACTCCCATTTATTTTGGTTTCTAAATTTTTTCTCTATTTTGACAACATATCGATAGGTAACTCCCAGTGATGAGATTTCCACAAAATCAATTTTGGTTTGGATGTGCCTATGCAGAGCCCCGTAGTATTTCAGAACCAAATTCTTCTTAGAGTATTTGATACCCAACTTGTTGCGCAAGGTATGGAAAGTATTTATGAGCTCCAACACTATTTTTCCCCTCTTTCCACAATGTGGTCCATCTCATGTACTGGTTTTCATAGTTACCAATAGGGTAATATTGTTCCTTAACTACATACACAAAAAAATATCAAGTGGGATCGACCCCATATATTTCAGAATCCTTTATGGAAATTTTCTCCCATTAATTTTACAACCAATGTTTGACATGGGGGAGATCCTTAAGGGGTGCGAAGGTGATCTTTTCTCTATCAAAAAAATTGTGAAAAAAGAAATAACCTTCTAGTAGATTTAACCATTTTTCTAGGGCATATGCATCAATATAACCTTCAAATATGGGAATATCAAAGGTAATTTGTACCTTTAAAGGATATGTTTCTCCAAAGTAGTTGCTTGATGAATATGTTCTTGTTGTTATCAACAGGCATTGAAGGATGTGGGAACAATTCTCCATCATTTCATCCCTCTGTTGCGTGAAATCTTGCTCAAGAAACATATTAATAGAATCTTTCGCTCTTTCATTTTTATTTCATTCCTCCATGGAGGTTTTATTGGGCATGTGAGAGAAATTTTCCTCAAGAGGGAAAATATCAAGACCCAAATTTCTTTACTTGGACCTCTCGTGGACATGCACTGAAAAATGATCAAGAGCATGTTGCTCTGATACCATTGTTCCAGATTATTTTCGGTATGAAATGAGAGCGGAGATATAATAAAGAAATTTACAGAGATATATAAAATATCAAATAATATAATATATATTTATCATATATATAACCATAAACACAAAGATATAGTAATACACAATTTGTATTAATGAGTGAAATGTAAAAAATTGTAAAAATACAGAGTGAAGGACTCACTAGAATGGTGGAATATTATCTCTAATAAGAGATGTGATGGATATGCTCATTCGAAATAATATGGTGATGTTTAAAATGAGGCTCTATAGGCCTTTTTAACATAAATAAAATCCAAAACCCTAACCCCGGAAGATGAAAATCCAACCGTTTTGGGTAGTTTGGTGTATCAACTTCTCGGGGGTGTAACTTTGGCATACGATGTTCGTTTAGGGTGAAATATAGCTCGTTGAAAAGGTATCAATGAGAAGATTCATTTTGGGGGATAAATAAAATCCTTTAGCCACCATTAATGTGATCGATCATGAAAAAAACATTTTTAGGCCCTCAAAATGGCCCCGAAAGTTTAGCACCCGAAAAACTCCTAAAAATAGTAAACTGCCAACAAGTTGTCTTGAGCTAGTTGGAATAGGTGGGTGGCCACTGATATCCACCTGGTTCAAATACACCATAATAATTTACTCATAAGGATATACATAAGTTCAATGATTATCTATCTTTGAACTGATCGTTTGATAAATCTTTTCGTAGCATTTCTATGGTAGTGAAGTTGTGGTAGCGAAGGTTTGGTCGAAAATTTTTGGTAGCAAAGTTTTGGTAGATATTTTTCGGTAGTGAATTTATGATAGGGAAGTTTTGGTAGTGAATTTTCGGTAGTGAAGGTTTGGCCGTGAAGTTATGTTAACAAAGTTCTGATAGCGAAGTTCCGGTCGCGAATTTTTGGTAGTGAAGTTCTGGTAGCGAAGGCTTGGCTGCAAAGTTTTGGGAGAAAGTCTCGGATATGTGAAAATCACTTGAAGAAGATGATTTATTTGGTTTGATGAAGATGAGATGCACTAGGGTGGTTTGTTTCTCTGAAATGATATGCACCAGGTCTTCTATATGAGTAAAGTTATGTCTTTTATGTCTTTGTTTGAGGCTTGTATCATGGTAGTTATGACACATGCTTAATGCATGTATTAGAGGCCCTTTTAGTACATTGTTGAGGTTCATGTCTTGGTGATATTGATACATGATTGAGACATATCCTTGGTACATTGTGTATGGTTTTTATGGTTCATTGTTAGAGGCACATACTTGTGATATTGACATATATTTGAGACGTATTCTTGGTATATGATATTAGTTGTTATGGTGCATACTTGAGGCGTATTATTGAGACATTGGCACATCTTAGATACTTGGAATATGGTATGGTATAGGTTCTAGTACATGGTTGATGTACGTGATATGGTACATGGGTGATGTACTTGGTGATGTACATGGTTGATGTACATGGTATGGTACAGGTTGGATGATTGGTTGATTATTAGTCACAAGTTGATGTGATATTGGCAATGATAGGTTGTTGGATGTGGACAATAAAAAGTTCGTTGATGTAGACAGTGACAGGTTGGTTTATGTATCAATGAAAATGGTAGTGATAGTGTAAGTGACAGGTTGATCAATGGTAGTGACAATGGAAATGACAGGTTGATCACTGGTAGTGACATTAATTCTGTTAGCGATAATTCTTGTGGTGGGCTCGAGAGCATTCGGGTTTGCAAGTTACACGAGAAGTGCCTGAGCGTAGCATGGAAAATTATTGTTTTTCGACTTCCAATCAAGAAAGCGGGTGAAGTTTTTCCATCGACGACCGAGATCCATCCATAGAAGCGAATCGACGGCCATCGGGTTTTTGGGGCTGACCAGTTGCCCAGGGTTTAGCAAGGGGAAGCGCCATGGGTCAAATCGAATCTGGACCGTCTGATCTCATTGGGACATTTGGCAAGCCTGTCGGTATATCGCAGATTAGGGTTTCGAGGAGCAGGCACCCCTTGTTTCATGCATTTCGAAACCCCGAACCCTGAATTTTCGATAGCGCCCAGGATCAGGCCCATGGTTCTGGCGCCTGGTCGTAAGAGAGTAGGCCTGGAGGAGGGGTGTTTATGTTTGTCATTTGGCCACTCGAGCCCCAAAGCGTTGAGATAAATCTCATAAGGAAGGCATTGTGATGCTCCAGATGCCGATTGACGTGAGCTAAATCCCAGTACCTGTTGGATATTAATGAAGAAAAGAGAGGGTGGTTCAAACCTCACCTCGCTCATTTATTGTAGAGTATGGAGTTCACGGCCGAAAGTCTTCCTGGGAGGGTCCCCTGTACCATTTCTCCTCAGGGAAGCCATGCCGAGTCTTCAAATCGCCAGAAGAACCTACACATGCCAAGTCAACATTCAAAGGGTTCAGCTACCTCTGGCACGGGCCATGCCGAATTAAGGTAGCATATGACAGAGCAATGCAGGCCAGATTTGATTGAGGCGACGCCATCCATAGAAAGTTCTGAGACGCCTTTGCAAGGTGAAAGGAAGGGAAGAGTATATGTAGGCATTTTTTCCATTTTGTAATGATCGATGGTAGAGCAGAGCTCCCTACTGTAATGTTTTAGCAGCTATCCTAGCTTTCAAATTATGCATCTGTATATGAGATTTCTTGTTTTATGACAGACAGTTCTTCTTACTCTGTCTAGTTTTCATCTTATGCTAGGAGAGTTCGTTAACGACCGACTCATGTGAATTATTGCAGTTCTGCTATGATAAATGATTTATCGTTGCATTATTGTTTTCTCTGGTTTTCTGTATTTAAATGCAAGAAGACCTTGTATTTGGATGCCTTCTTCTACAGTCTGTTAGGAACCTGTTGTTTATAATATACCTTCGCACTCTTCTTATACAATTCTTTCGCCTGTTCACCCTTTACTACAGCTCACTGTCTGAAATTTACACAAGACCTCACTTGCTCATGCATATTTGGCCTCGTTTCACAGTTGGAACGCTATTGTTTTGAGTTTCCCTCCATTCGATCACCCATCTATAAACAACTGTGACATAAAACTGATGGGCGCCGGGCTTTGCTCCTACTAGCAATCCAGGAGTGACTTCCATCGCTAACATTTCTGGCGCCGTTGCCGGGGACGAAGTTGAATATTTTCCCCGGGATTGAATGACAACGATTAATTGATTCTGAAGGTGCATCAGATATTAGAATTATCAAGATTGTTGCTGTCCACCTGGCAACTCCATTGTGACGACTTCACTGGGGAGAACCTGCTCTATCAATTGTGGCTTTCAGAGGTAGACACACGCAGTCTCATCCACATCTACCCCTAGCTATGCCTCAAACCAATCCAGAGGTGGTTCTCAGAAAAGGAAAGGCCCCTGAAGAAGAAGCTTCCACCGCCGATACAGGTAATCCGTCATCTCCTTCTGTAAGAGCTCTGTTTGCTCCTCCTCAGTTTCTTAATAGACCTCCTTCACAAGTTTCCTGTTTCTTGAATTTCGGGAGTGTTCCTACTGAGTTTTCCCCTCCTAGTCTGGGATTGGAGGGAGAAATCCTTGTCACTCCCCTCTCCTCTGAAGTTGTACCTTGGCATAGACCTAGGATCACAGAAGATTTCCCCACTCCTGCACAAGGAGGAGCACCTCCTGACTTGAACTCGTTATCTTTCTCCTTAAACCCACTCTTGTTTCCCACTCCACTTTGAGACTCATTTCCCGCAGCTGTTATCCACATTTTTGGTTATCAAGATGATGACATGATAATGACATGGTGATAGAAGATCTAGCTCTTCTTTAAGATCATTTTCATGAAGAAAGTTACACTTGTCAGTTTCTCAAAATCACTCTTTTGAAGACAGTACGCAGGCTGCATATATATTGCCTTGCGGAAATGC
>JASDQU010375253.1:86699-136433 GCA_032191745.1 Picea mariana
CCCCTTCGTGAACTCCTTCTCCTCCGAGTTCCCCTTTACATAATATCCATATGGCTGGAGAAAATCCCCCTATGACCGCAATGGAGGCCATCATAGCCGCTAGGTATGCTCCTCTTGTATTACCACAGCTTCTCAATTCCCTCCCACCAGAAGGATACCTAAAGCAGCTGCCCAAGTTTACGGGCGAGGGGGACACAACTACTGAAGAACACCTAGCAGCCTTTTATACTTTTGAAGATGATATTGTTATCATGCACGCAGACGTACGAATGAGAATTTTAGTTCATAGTCTCCAAGGAGAGGCTAGAATATTGATGGAATCATAGCTTTAGATAGTACCTTTCTGAGACAGTGGGGAGATAAAAAAGATTTCATGTATTACATGACAGAGTTTAGGTCGTTGAAGAGAAAGGAAGGAGAGTTTGTCTTCCGACTTCTCCAAGAGATTTAATAAAATGTACAACAGAATCCCTACTAAGATAAATCCCTCTGAAGCCTCTGCAATGATCACTTACTCCAGCGCTTTTGATCCTGATTTCTTCCTACTTCTAAGGGAGAGAAGAGCTGCTACGCTGGCCCACATGCAGGATGCGGCCATGGAAGTAGAATCTAACATATTGGCTATCAACTGACTCAGGAACGTAGGTGATAGAAATACGCCCAAGAACAGGCATGAAACTTCCTCATCCAGTGACTCTCCCCTGCCCCATCAGACAGATGACACAGCCAGAGCAATAAAATCGCTTGCTGCCAAGATGGAGAGGTGGGAATTAGAGGGGAAGCCCATGTACAGAAATACCCAGAACACTGATAATAGAGGTTTCAGACAACCTTCTAACAATATTCCTCAGGTTTTCTCGAGGGAACAAAGGGGAAAAGATAGAGAGGATCAAAGGGTTCAAACCCCCCTCCAAAACAGCCTAGTCGATCATGAGGAAAGAGAGGAAATAGACGAGTTTGGCCCTGAAATTCACTGTATTGAAGAAACTTCCCCTTTTCCCCATTTGACGTAATCCGCATACGAAGAATCCCTGATGAGTGCTCAAATTCATGAGTTGGGGAAGGAAAAAAGGGCTGGTCACACTTCTAACAGATATAATCTTAGGATGAGGAGGAAAGAAGGAGACTTTAACAGCCCAGACCAGCCCCCCATAGCAGAAAGACCTACTAAAGCTGCAACAGCCGCTACTAAAGATAAAATAACTCAGAGCACTATGTCAGTAGTCAAAGAACCCATCTCCGAGGTAAGGGAATCTCCTAAGCCCATTCCATCCTTTAGTTTTGAACATGAAGTTCAAAAGATCAGGATCCCCGTCCCCCTCTCAGAGCTAATTAAAAATGAAGATTTTAAAAGATCCCTCTCCAAGCTGCTACAATCCGAGTCCCCCCAGCCCCCTTCTGAATCAGTAAACCTTCAAGATGAGAAGCCATCCGTCATCCTAGGCCCCATGGTAGAAGGCGGAGATGACTCATCCCCTCCTTTCTACACATCCCTGAACATACATGATAAAGTGCTGCATAACTGCCTCATGGATTCAGGGGCTTCCCATAACCTTATGCCAAAAATAGTCATGGAAGAATTGGGACTGGAAGTGACAAGAACTTATCATGATTTATATTCTTTCGATTCAAGGAGAGTGTAGTGTCTAGGAGTCATCAAAGACCTAGTGGTTTCCCTGTTTCAGCTGCCCATGAAAAGCGTGGTCATGGATATTGTGGTAATCGACTTTCCCCCCAAATTTCGTATGCTATTGTCTAGATCGTGGATTAAAAAACTTGGAGGGACACTACAGATGGATCTCACATATGCCACCATTCCAGTCTTTGGAGGGGAACAAAGGAGATTATACAGAGAAGCCCAGCTGGACTATATTGTTAGTGATGAAGCAGACCCTACAAATCACCCCATCTTCGCACTTGACACTGACTTGTGGTCTAGTTTGTTGCAGCTTACCGATGCCCTTGAAAGCTCTTTACTAATCATAAAACACCCCAGCCTTGATCATCCGAGTTCCCCTCAAAGCTCCCCTATATGGAAGATGTTTTTTGACGGAGCTTCTTCTAGCGAAGGCACTGGCGCTGGAGTGGTTTTCATATCACCTGGTCAAGAAGTCGTGTCCCTGTCATACCAGCTGGAATTCGAAGCCACCAACAATGTGGCAGAGTATGAATCTCTTGTTCTAGCTATGAGGGCCGCAAAGGAAATGGGAATTAAAGAAATAACAATATTCGGAGATGCTGAGTTGATTATTCAGCAGGTAAGGAATGCTTATCGTGCCCATAATCCCCGGCTCAAAAATTATTGAAATGAAGTATGGGACCTTGTTAATAATTTCTTCTTGGCTTTTAACATTTCTTTCATTCCGAGGGGAGAAAATACTTTTTCCGATTCTTTAGCTATCTCAGCTAGTATGCTCAAGCTTCCTCTGCCGCCTATGGTAAAAAATGATATTGATATAAGATATAGGCCCTCGGTGCCGGATAATGTCAAGAATTGGAAGGTGTTCGATGATGATTCGGAACTCGAAAGGTTTCTCCAATCTGTGGATGAATTTTCCGCATTTCACATTGACTAGAATCCCGATCTGGAAGGTGACCCTCGTCCTGAGGAGTTTTCAAATAAAATCGCTAATCATCAGATCATTCAGCTTCCCAGCAATCACATTCTGAGAGGAATCATCCCTTTAGAAAGATTGTTCAATGGGAATGATGTGCCAGTAAAGGGAAGAGAATCAAATGAAGATGCCAATACAACCGAATGCAACATTGGCACACCGAAGGAGCCCAGGTTCGTCAAATTATCAAGCAGTTTGACCAAAGAATAGAAGGCCGAATATACTGAGTTAATAAAAGAGTTTGCTGATGTGTTTGCATGGACATACAAAGACCTCAAGACCTATGACACATCTGTCATTAAGCACAAGATCCCACTAAATAAAGAGGCTAAACCATTTAGACAAAAGCTGAGACAGATAAATCCCATGTTGCTACCTATCATGGAGAAAGAAGTGAAAAAGTTGTTGGATGTACGAATCATTGTCCCCTTGAGATATTCCGAGTGGGTGGCCAACTTGGTCCCAGTAAGGAAGAAAATCAGAGAAATTAGGCTTTGTGTCGATTTTAGGAACCTGAACAGAATCTCAAAGAAAGACAATTACCCCCTACCTAATATGGAACATATATTGCAGAGGATAACTGGTGCATCCAGGATATCGATGATCGATGGGTTTTCTGGCTATAATCATATATCGATCATGCCCGAGGACAGGGAGAAGACAACATTCACCACTCCTTGGGGCACATTCATGTATGACAAAATGCCATTCGGGATAATGAATGTGGGAGAAACATTTCAGTGAGCCATGGATATATCCGTCATTGAAGAAAAAGACCAGTTTGTAGTGATCTACCTAGACGACATCACGGTCTTCTCCAGGTCTGATAAGGAGCACCACTACCACTTAAGGAGAGTTTTCTCAAAGTGCCAAAGATTTGGTCTATCTCTGAATCCCAAGAAGTCCTTGTTTGCTATGCATGAAGGGAAGTTATTGGGACATATAGTATTAGCAGAGGGAGTGAGAATTGATCCCAGCAGGGTGGAGGAAATTAATGCCTTGTCACTTCCCAGGTCTAAAAAAGAGGTTCAGGCCTTTTTGGGGAAAATTAATTTTCTAAGGAGATTTGTCTCGAATTTTTCCGAGCTAGTGAAACACATCACGACCATGCTTAAGAAGGGAAATGAAGTGAAATGGACCGTTGATCCTAGGGCCTCTTTTGACCAAATAAAAAGGGCATTGACTGAGGCACCTGTGCTTATCAGTCCTGACTATTCCAAAGAGTTCCTAATTTTCTCCTTTGCTTCTTTTGATACAGTGGCGGCGGTCTTATTGAAGAAAAATGAGGAAGGGCGTGAGTAGCCCATTGCCTTCTTCAGCAGGGCGTTAAGAGACGCAGAGAGTAGGTATGAAATCATGGAGAAGTAGGCCTATGCCTTAGTGAAAGCTCTTAAAGCTTTCAGAGTCTATGTATTGCATTCAAAAGTAACAACATATGTTCCTTTAGCTTCCGTAAAGGACATCCTTGTATATCCCGATGTAGATGGGAAAAGAGGCCGATGGATCGCAAAAATTCTGGAATTTGACTTAGAGATAAAACCCACCAAGTTGGTTCAGGGGCAAGGTTTAGCCAAGCTACTGGCTGAATCTAACTGCGAAGCCTTGGGAGTTAGTTTCATCAATACTCGCCCAGGACCTTAGCAAGTTGAATCGCCTAGCCCATGCTCTCAAGATGGCTTATTGCTGGCAGAATGTGCCTGGTATTGTGACATTCTGTATTTTCTGCACGAATTGAAGCCCCCCGATGGAATGGAAAAAAGCAAAGCAAGGGCTCTAAAGCTCAAGGCGGTCAGGTATTGCCTCATTGACCAAACCTTGTACTGGAAAGACCCTCTAGGGGTATTTCTGAGATTCCTAGACCCACAGGAGGCCCAGAAGGTTACGTTTGATTTCCATAGCGGCCTTTGCGGAGGTCATCATTTCTGGAAGGCCACAGCTCACAAGATACTCCAAGATGGGTATTATTGGCCCACTTTGTTCCCTGATGTTTGCAAGGAGATCAGAGCTTGCATCAAATGCCAAAATTTCTCATGAAAACAACATCTCAAATCGTTGCCATTAAATCCCATACTAGCTTCGACACCTTTTTAGCAGTGGGGGTTGGAATTCATTGAAGAAATTCATCCTCCCTCAAGTGGTCAGCACAGATGGATCCTGACTGCGACAAATTATTTCACCAAGTGGATAAAAGATGTCCCCACTAGAAGCGCATCACACAAAGTAATTATTAGCTTCCTGGAGGATATCATAGCCCGATTTGGCTGTCCCAGCAGGATCGTCACCGATAATGTTGCTTCTTTCAAATCTAAAACTCTTATTAAGTTCTGTGAGCAGTTCCAGATCTCACTAATTCACTCCACCCCCTACTATCCCCAGGGCAATGGTTTAGCGGAATCCTCTAATAAAAGCCTGATAAAGATCATCAAAAGATTGTTAGAGGATAACAAAAGAGCCTAGGATTCAAAGTTGAAATTTGCTCTGTGGGCCGATCATGTCACAACGAAGAAGTCTCTGGGTACTTCGCCGTTTCAACTAGTCTACGGAGTAGAGGCAGTTTTCCCTACTCAACTCGCCTTACCGGTGGCGAAGTTCTTTCAGGAATATGAGGGAGAACCAGATCATATGATCAGAAGAATTCATCAGATATTGGAAGTGCAATAGATCAGAGAACAAGTGAGGGATGCATCTTACAATCATCAACAGAAGATCAAATAGGCTTTTGACAGAAAGGTCGGGAAAAAGGAGTTCAAGATCGAAGATTTGGTATTTAAATGGGACACACCCAGACAGGATAAAGGCAAGCACAACAAGTTCGACACCCTCTGGATCGTCCCCTTCAAAATCTCTGAGATTTTGTCCAACAACACATACGGGTTGCAGGATCTGGAGAATGAAGAGGTTTTCAACAGCCCAGTGAATGGGCATTTTCTGAAAAAGTGTTTATTTTAAGACTTAGACGGCTCCTCTGTTTGTAAATATTTTCCTGTTTTCTTGTTTTATTTCCTTTTTGCATGTTTTTCGGCTTAATAAGTGACTCCATAGCCCAATAGCAAGGCACTGAAGCTGCAGAAGGAGTTCTTAGAGCATCATAGGGACGACTCTATCCCCCATGGAGCCTAATGTTAGAGATAATTCTTGTCGTGGGCTCGAGAGCATTCGGGTCTGCAAGTTACACGAGAAGCGCCCGAGCGTAGCATGGAAAATTCTCGGTTTTTGACTTCCAATCAAGCGAGTGGGTGAATTTTTGCCATCGGTGGCCGAGATCCATCCATAGAAGTGAATCGACGACCATCGGGTTTTCGGGGCCAACTAGTTGCCTAGGGTTTAGCAAGGGGGAAGCGCCATGGGTCAAATCGAATCTGGACCATCCAATCTCATTGGGACAGGTGGAAAGCCTATCGGCATATCGCAGATTGGGGTTTTGAGGAGTAGGCACCCCTTGTTTCATGCATTTTGAAACCCCGAACCTCGAATTTCCGATAGCGCCCAGGATCAGGCCCATGGTTCTAGCGCCTGGTCGTAAGAGAGAAGGCCTGGAGGAGGGGCGTTTATGTTTTTCATTTGTCCACTCGGGCCCCGAAGCGTCGAGCTAAATCTCAGAAGGAAGGCATTGTGATGCTCCAGATGTTGATTCGACGTGAGCTAAATCCCAGTACCTGTTGGAGATTAATAAATAAAAGAGAGGGTGGTTCAAACCTCACCTCACTCATTTATTGCAAAGTATGGAGTTCCCAGTCGAAAGTCTTCCTGGGAGGGTCCCCTATACCATTTCTCCTCAGGGAAGCCATGCCGAGTCTTCAACTCGCCAGAAGAACCTGCACACGCCAAGTCAACATTCAAAGGGTTCATCTACCTCTGGCGCGGGCCATGCCGAATTAAGGTAGCGTATGACAGAGAAATGTAGGCCAGATTTGATTGAGGCGATGCCATCCATTGAAAGTTTTGAGACGCCTCTGCTGGGTGAAAGAAAGGGAAGAGTATATGTAGGCATTTTTTCCATTTTGTAATGATCGATGGTAGAGTAGAGCTCCCTACTGTAATGTTTTAGCAGCTATCCTAGCTTTCATCTTATGCATCTGTATATGAGATTTATTGTTTTATGATAGATAGTTCTTCTTACTCCGTCTAGTTTTCATCTTATGCTATGAGAGTTCATGAATGATCGACTCGTGTGAATTATTGTAGTTCTGCTATGATAAATGATTTATCGTTGCATTATTGTTTTCTCTAGTTTTCTGTATTTAAATGCAAGAAGACCTTGCATTTGGATGCCTTCTTCTACAGTCTGTTAGGAACCTATTGTTTATAATATACCTTCGCACTCTTCTTGTACAATTCTTTCGCCTGTTCACCCTTTACTACAGCTCACTGTCTAAAATTTACGCAAGACCTCACTTGCTCATGCATATTTGGCCTGGTTTCACAGTTGGAATGCTATTGTTTTGAGTTTCCCTCCATTCGATCACCCATCTATAAACAACCATGACATAAAACTGATAGGCGTCAGGCTTTGCTCCTGCTAGCAGTCCATGAGTGACTTTCTTCACTAACAGATTCTACACTTATATTACAGTGCGACATGAGAGGAAAATAAAAGAGCGTTTTAGCCTCCTTCCATTTGGTTTCAGAGATCTCAGGGAGTTGGAGATTCCTTCAGGTTGGTCCTTGTAAATCAGGGGATTTTATCCTCCTTTTTATTGGTGTTGGATAACTAAGGGATTTGGAGCTTCCTTCAGGTTGGTTCCTATAAATTAGGGGGTCATAGCCTTCTTCTGGTTGGTGTTGGAGAACTCAAGGAATTTGAGCTTCCTTTAGGTTGGTGCCTGTAAATCATGGGGCCATATTCTCCTTCTGGTTGGTGCCAAAGAACTCAGGGAGTTGGAGCTTCCTTCAAGTTGGTACCTGTAAATAAAGGGGTTGGTTCTTCCTTCAAGTTGGTGATGGATAATTTAGAAGTTGGTGTTTCCTATGAACGTATTAATCGATATATATTGTTAACTCCCCAAATAAATCATTGGCTTTATTTGATTAGTAGATGATAGGTTGGTACCTAAATTTGATTTTTAAATTTCTAGCAATAAGATTAGAGAGTCTGCTTTACAAAATAATCCCAAAAGACATGTTGGTTTTGTTTCGGTCAAGAAATTGGCAAACAGCAGGATTCGGTGGTTTAGGTGAGCCCATCGCGTGCTCATTAACCACCGAAAATGTTCACTTTCGGCAGAAAAAGGGTCGAGGCACAAGGCATGCAACCACCGAAAATGTTTCCACGGGAAGAAAGAAAGCTCGTGCTTTCGCATGATCCAGGTGTCAAGAATCGTTGCAATGATTGGATATGCAACCGCCAAAAGCTGGCATCGTGGGAGGTGATGTTCGTTCGTGGTGATCGGTCAGCAGAGGTTCAAAGCACCTGCGTATTATCCATTTGATGAATCATTTCAAATCCTGGCAGAGCTGTCATTACCAGATATGGTTGCACGGAGCGTCCCGCCTTTTCGGTGGAAGTTACATCAAACATCATTAGCAGGTTGTTCATTCATTTTGAAACTCATTATGTTGTGATGAAGCCGAGGATCACTGAAAACAACTACAATCACGCGATTTCATCAACGAAATCGGGTTTTCAAAATATTGATTCTGCTTTTCCCTGGTGATTAGCAAGCTGTCTCCAAGTCCGGCTAGCATCTCGAGCCAAGGGAATTAGATTGGGTCATCAGGTAAGACTGGAAGCCATCCGCTGTCAAAATTTTCATAAATACAAATCGCTCCGAAAATATGAAGTTTCGTCTTTCTCCAGTTTAACTGTCATTTGAATACGAGTCGATGTTTTAGTAAACTTATCAATCCCATGCTCGGTCAAATGATTTCACCTTTCGGTCATCAGTAATATTGACTATATTTTTAGTTTCCAGAACTGTGTTTTTCAAACACCTGTTATCTACAGTTTCATACACAGTCATTATTCAGTCATGTCGAAGGTTAGTCCTGCATTGAGGTCAGAAGTGGATGGTATGTGGTATTTCGAGGAGCATCTAGAGGTTGCAGAATGTTTTAAACAGGTCGGAGTGCTCTCTTATTGTGAGAAATTGACAATTTTCCACCAACAAATTGCTGAGGCATTTGCCCTCTCATACGATGGCACGATTGCCAAAATAGGCAGAGAAGAGTTCATAATATATGAGGCATCTATTGCCGAATATACAGGGTTGCCTAGGACAGGGGCTTGCTGGTTCAAAACATCTTCACCTTCAAATGTTGAGTTTAGGTCCTATCTGTTGCCAGTCCACAAAACTTTGACATGGAAGAAAGACATTCCCATGTCCTATCTGGAGCTAAAATGGCAGACATTGCTGAAGGCAATTTTGGTATACATAACCTGTGAAGGACGTTATAACATGGTGATGTACTACCATTTCAAACTGTTAAACCACTTCACAGGCAGAGAACACTTAAATATTCCTTTTTTCTTTCATAGAACCCTCATCAAGATGGCAAAACAGGTAAAGGCTCAACCCACAAAAGTCACAAGCAGGATATCCCACCAGGGATTGATTACCCTCCTCATCAAGCAAGCTCTTCAAAGGAAGCAAATAGAGTGGAGTTTCTTCTTGTTCTGGAACGAGTTTCATACAGAAAAACCTCCAGAGATAAAAGCCAAGAAGTCCAGAAGAAGGAATGATCCTACTAGTCATAAGAGGAGAAAAGGGATTTCAATGCCCAGAGGTTCTATCACAGCCCCACCTAGCAAGAAGGGAGGAACCAAGAGGAAGTTAAAGTCTGAAGACAGAAACTTTGCCATAGGAAAAAACCCCCTCAACCTGCCTTACAGTGACTCTGACTCAGAGCAGGAGATGTCGAAATCACAGGATACCTCGCAGACCAAACATGATGCAAAACTGAAGATAAATGCACCTCTATCCAAGCCTACAGAAACACACAGTCAACCGAAAGCAGAAGCTTCATCTAGCAAGCCTTAGAAAGGCAAGACCAGGAAAATCAATAAGCTTCTGTGAGAAATTTATGAGATGGAAGTACTTGAGAGGGTAATTAAAAAGGCAAATGCAGATCTAACAGAGAAGGTTGCTGAACTATTCAAAGAGAATAAAACCCTTAAAGAAAAGCATGATTCAATCAAAGGTAGAAACAGAGAGTTAATTAGGGAAAACATGAAATTGTACAAACAACTAAGGATCCTAAGGATCAAGCTAAAGAAGTTTGAATCATTTGAAGAGAAACAAACAGGGTTAGACACCTTGGCCAATCTGGCCACAACCATAATAGATGTGACAGATTCTCCTGCACAGTCATCAAAGGTTCGAAGGTCTGATCGAATCAAAGACTACAACACCTCAGAAAGTATGAGTGATAAATGAAGTTTCATAACAACCATTTTTGCAATTTTGAAAGGTCTTCAAAGTGCAACATTCGGTGGTTTAGGCGAGCCATACAGTGCTCATTAACCACTGAAACAGGCACTTTCGGTGGATAACTCACCCAGGAACTGTTCCAGTCAACCACTGAAAGTCTTTCTATCCAGAATTTGTATGAGTTTTTGCACAGGTCGGTGATTTTTGACATGAAAAGGTTTGGGACCTTTTCCAATGCATATCTAATGAATTATCAGACTCAATTCAGCTGTCATTTTTGATATATGATGAAGAAAAGAATTATTTCAAAGGCATATGGGCAATTTCAGTTGAACTAGGAAGCAGAGTATTTCGCCACATCAGCCAACTCGACTTGGTCTCCATGGGAGAATGACCTTTTAAGCCTTGGAAGGCTGTCTACACATCATCAAAAATCAATAGAGGAAAATCAAGGATTTACCTCTTTTTGAGGAAACATTCCATATATTTTGCAACAGATTTTACTTGCTATTTTGGGTTGATTTGATCCATGTTTTTAGGATCAAAAAACTGTTTTGTAAATTCTATAAGTATTAGAATAGATGAAGAACCAAGGGTTCGATTTGGAGGACTATGATGCTGCCACTGTAATCTAAAAGACCTATTCTTATTTTATAAAAGATTGCAAGCTTCTTTCAGTTCCGCGTCAGATTTTCTCTTCTGTTCTTTTATAGCTTATGAGTGGAAGTCCTTTGTTGAAAATCATTCAATTTGCTGTGACTGTCATCTCACTGATTAATTGTCTTAGTTGATTATCATAAGTTATTTCTTGGTTGTTAGACCCATTGTGTTTGTTGGTATGAAACATAATCTGGTTCAATAGCTGCTTTCTTTCCCCCATTTAATCAAACTTTATCTGACCACGGTGCTAGAAAGACTTGTGAGATTTTGTATCTCTAGACAGTCTTGAAAACACAGTTAAGTACTTAGATATTCATTTTGTCCCAAAAACCATATCAAATATTGAGAAAACATTCCCCAAAAAAGAGTTAGTTACCAGGCATCTCCGAGTTACAGCCTAGGAGAGTTTCCTGGAGCGATAACATATATAATAAATAATTCTGTGGTTTTCTCCCATTTGGGATTCCATGTAAATTTTGGTGTACTATGTATCTAATGTGATATTGTTGAATTGTATTGCTCATGGTTATATGATCATGATATATTGAATGAAATCATAAATGATATACTGCTAATAAAGTTGAATATTATATATTTTGATTGAAAGTGGTCAAAAGTGTTCACAATGATTCACCCCCCTCTTAGTACTCCAAAAATTTGTATCATATCAGGTCCTTCAAGAAATTAGTTTAACCACTACAAGGTATATAAATGGATGTCATGGCTAGTAGAATACCATGATTTCATGGTCATATTGGTTTGAAGTATGATATGTGGAACAATAAAATGACAGTATTTTTTCAAGCATAGGGGCATGATGTTTGGAAATCAATTGTTACAGTATACACAGGTTCAAAGAAACCAAAGACTAAAACCAAGAAGGAATTGAAGAGAAACAACACAATAACAATTAATTTAATCTTGGAAGGATTGCTGGATTCCGTAAAAGAAAAAGTGAGACAATGTTCATCAAAAAAAGAAATTTTGGATAAGCTACATAATTTATACTTTAAGAAATCCCATTCTATCGCAAAGACAAAGCATGCTAATCAAAATAAAGAAGATGCTGAAGAAGAATGAGATGAAATATGCTCTTCATGTCAGACCGATTCAGAAGAAGAATATTATGAAGAAGGAATAATAAACATTGAAGAAAAACTAATCAGTGCTTTGAGTGATCTAAGAAAAGAAAGGGGTGAACCAAGTTCCTCAGATAAGAATTGATCACACTAAGAGAAGGTACTGGAGAAATCAGGAATGTTTTCATGAATCTCAAAGATCAATTAGATGAAGTGGTGCAGACCCCCGATCCCTCGGGTCAAGATCTGCGCAGGATCTCTCTTAATCTACCCTTTGATTCTAATTGACTCTTCGATTCCTCCTTGGGGAATCCCACACACATACAATGGTGTTTTCCATAGGTCCTTATGAATTGAGCCCGTGTGAACAAACACTAGGCACCAACTCAAATCCTCTGACCCACAATGTGATCGCACCTTTTGCAATTTCAGAACTTCAGACTTTGCAACTTCACGACTCTTGTTGCCGAGTTTCTCGACCCTTCAACTACCAAAACCCAAAATGCCGATTCACCAAAATATTTATCACGCCTTTCTCTGTGGTTATATCACGTTTCATAATTTCAGGAATCTCAGAACAAAGACCACTGCCTCTTGTCCACGAAAGTGCCGAAATGCCGAACTCCGATATGTTCAACAATGACTGACCCCACAACAAAACTTTTCACCGATTCGAGACTTCGCACTTCGCAAATTTGTGAATTTTGATGCAAGGCTCCCAGCTTTCCAACCTACGAAACCCAAAAAATAGTCAACGAAGGTTTGACTCCACCTGGCGACAAGAACGCCACCTGTCCACTTTGCTGTCCTCTATCTCTGACGCGAATTCTCTGCCCTTCAAGCCTCTGAACTCTAAAATGAAAGTTCAAGAGAGATCCGACCACTCTATTTGGCTTGGATCTAACGCCCTATTTCTCATGAGCTTATGTTTTAGAAAAAACACTCATCATAACTCCCCTTGCTCCTCTGCAAGATCTAACGGCTCTCAGATCTTCGGTACTTCTCCACGAAGAATTTTGTCCATTCAATTTATTTTCCAATGGCTTATATGAGACAACTCAACGTTCTCCCTCCTGAACCTTACTTCTACTAGATGAATTTGACCCTTGTCTCCCTTTGAAGTATTCAGAGACGCTACCCCTTCTGAGCTTTATTTACAAACTCGAGTTTCCCAAAAAGACTCTTGCACACACTCCTTGCGGCAACCCCTCAAATACTTCTAAGTATTTGATTTCTCTCGACTCTGTTCACTCCCTGCAACAGTAGTCCTTCAATTCACCCTTGGTTGATAAGTTCTAAGTGTTCAACGAGCCTATGCACACATTTCATGGCTTTTGTGCTTCACTTGCACTTCTGCAGGAATGTGAACAACGTTATCCCTCCTAAGCTTTCAGAGATAAACTCTGGATCCTTTTCAATGCACTCCTTGCAGACGCTTCCACTGCACTCCTTGCAGGAACTTCACTCACTTAGGAAGAGAAACAATTGAAACTCATTCTCTCTCTCTCTCTCTCAGACTTCAAACATTAATCATGAAATCATACACACAGCATATAAAGAAAATGCATAACAAAGAGAATAACCATAAGCATATTATTCAACATGTATACATAGAAAGCATCATAACACCATGAGTCTGAATCAAAGATCTTTGTATTAATTCAAACTTCTGTACATGGGTTCTTCTCTTACCCAACTCTCTGCTTCTTCTCTATGATCAATAATACAATTGATAATAATAATGCTATGATATAAGGGTGAGGGTGTGTATATTCGGTTTTCCCTCCTACGCTCTAAACTGTCTAATCTGCATTCAAACCTACCTACTTACATTAACTATGCATAAATGCCTCTACCTACTACAGATGAGATAAAATCGCTCATGATCTATTTACAATATGCAAGTGCGCTTCCTCTTAACTATTACATTTAATATCTGCACATTTAAACTTTCAAAAGCATTTTAACATGTGCAAAAATGTGTTGGCACTTGTCCTAGTTGTCTTCTGCCTTCATGCTCGCTTGGCTGCTTACGATGTTCCTGCATCATACTCNCTCTACCTACTACAGATGAGATAAAATCGCTCATGATCTATTTACAATATGCAAGTGCGCTTCCTCTTAACTATTACATTTAATATCTGCACATTTAAACTTTCAAAAGCATTTTAACATGTGCAAAAATGTGTTGGCACTTGTCCTAGTTGTCTTCTGCCTTCACGCTCGCTTGGCTGCTTACGATGTTCCTGCATCATACTCCCTCGCTTGAAAATTTTCATGAACTCCTGTTCATGATCTCTTGCACGGTCTGTCTATGCTTCTGAATTTCTGCTTCATCTTCCCACCTATCATCTTCAACTGGATTTCCCTTCCATTTGACCAAGTATTCAAAGTATTATTTTCTCTTGGTCCTCCTGTTGATTCTCTTGTCAATTATTCTTTCCATCTGTGGCTTTTCAGCTACAGGAATTTGTTTGATCCACTGAACCTCTATCTGTTCATTCTCTACCCCTGCTTCTTCAGCTTTGTAAGGGTACAAATATGAGATGTTGAATATTGGTGAAATTCTGATCCCCTCGGGTAATTCAATCTCATATGCGTTTGCCCCAAATTTCTTCACGACCTTGCATGGTCCAATCTTTTTCATTTTCAATTTGTTATATGTTCCCCTTGGGAACCTTTCTTTCCTCAGATGTGCAAGAATCATATCACCGACTTCAAACTAAAGTTCTTGTCTATGTTGATCTTCTCTGTGCTTGTATTCTTGACTCAAATTCTGCAATCGCTCCTTAACTTGGCTGTGAAGTTCCTTCATTCCTTCTGCAAAATCCTCTACACTAGCACTTCTAGTTTCATTTTTTTCTGAATCCTTCAATTCAAAAAATCCTCTCGGCTACCTTGCACACACAATTTGGAATGGAATCTTCCCTGTGCTTCTGTTAAGGGAGTCATTGTAAGCAAATTCCACCTATGGCAGAATATGATCCCACTGACTGTGGTGTTTAGTCACTAGGCTCCTCAACAAATCTCCCAAGCTTTTGTTTACAACTTCCGTCTTCCCATCTGTCTAAGGATGATATGTTGAGCTAAATGACAAGCTTGTCCCCAGCTTCTTCCATAAAGTCCTCTAGAAATGTCCCACGAACTTGGTATCCCGATCTGAAACAATACTCCTTGGAAAACCGTGAAGTCTGACGGCTTCTTTGAAAAACAGGTTCGCAATATGAGTTGCGTCACTGGTTTTATGGCATGGTATGAAATGTGCCATATTTGAAAATTTTTCTACAACTACAAAGATTGAATCAAATCCTCTTTGTGTCCTTGCCATCCCTAATACGAAATCCATGCTCACTGCATCCCACGGCCTCTTAGGTATGGGTAATGGTTGGTATAACCCTATGTTTTGCCTTTTTCCTTTTGTGTGCTGAAAACTTCTACATCTATCCACAAATCTCTTGACATCTGTCCTCATCCCTGGCCAAAAATATGTGCCATTCAGCTTTGAGAACATTTTATCATGACCAAAATGTCCGGCCAATCCTCCACTATGTTTTTCTTTCAGCAGATTCTCCCTCATGGAGCATTTTGGAATACATAATTGATTGCCTCTGAATAATAATCCATCCTGGATCATATATTTGGTCCACTGGCTTCTGTCCCTGAGAATTGGATTCTCAGATGCCTCATACGCCTCTTTAAAATTTGGATCATCTTTGTACATTTTCTTGAGGTTATCAAAACCCAAAGTTTTGACTCTAAATTCCTGCATAAGCAAACATTTCCTGCTTAAAGCATCAACAAATTTGTTAGCAGTTCCAGAAATATGCTTAGTTACGAAAGTAAAATTCTGCATGTATTAAACCCATTTAGCATGCTTCTGGTTCAACTTATCCTATTGAGTCACGAATTGTAAAGCATGGTTATTGCTGTACAAAAAAACCTCCTTAGGAACCAAATAATGTCTCCACCTCTTCAATGCTTGTATGACCCCGTAAAATTCTTTGTCATATGTGGATTATTTGAATTTCGATTCATTCAGTTTCTCACTGAAGTATGCGATCGGTCTATCATCTTGTCTTAAGACCGCTCCAATTTCAATTTTACTCGCGTCACACTTGACCTGAAATGTCTTGCTAAAATCTGGCAAAACCAAAATCGACTGCTCTGTGATCTTCTTCTTCAGTAGATTGAATCTCTTCTCTGCTTCTTCTGTCCAGTGAAAAGACTTATGTCTTTTCTTCATTGTTTCCATCATCGGTGCGCTAATTCTACTGGAATTTCTGATAAATTTCCTATAGAAACTAGCCAATCCATGAAATCTTCTAACTTCAAATATACTCTTCGGCGATGGCCAATTCTTAATCGCTTCTACCTTATCCGGATCCATCTTCAACTCATTTGCCGAGATAACAAAACCCAAATAAATGAGTACTGTCCTCATAAATGACAATTTCTTCATGTTTATCAACAACTTCTCTTGCTATAATATCCTCATCACTGTAGCCAAATGCTTCAAGTGTTCTGCTTCTGTCTTGCTGAAAATCAATATATCATCAAGATATACGATAAAAAATTTTCCTATGAAATCCTTCAGGACATCATTCATCAATCTCATAAAATTACTGGGCACATTTGTTAAGCCAAATGACATAACAAGCCATTCATACTGTCCCTCATTCATCTTGAAGGTTGTCTTCCATTCATCACCTTCTCTCATACGAATTTGATGATATTTGATTTTCAAATCAATCTTTGAAAATAATCTTGCCCCACTCAAGCAATCCATCAAATCATCCATCCTTGGCATTGGAAATCTGTATCTAATGGTAATCTTATTAATTTCCCTTGAGTCTGTACACATCCTCCAGCATCCATCCTTCTTTGGGTTGAGCACTATTGGAACAGTGCATGGACTCAAGCTTTCTCGAATCAACCCTTTGTCCATTAAGTCATGGACTTGTCACTTGACTTCTTCATTCTCTTGCGGCATCAATCTGTACGCGGCCTTGTTTGGTAAAATGGCTCCAGGTATGAGATCAATGTGATGACTTATACTTATAATCGGTGGCAATGAACAAGGTAGTTTTTCCACTACTATATCAGAGAATTCTTTCAGGAACTTCTGAATTTTCTCTGGTAAATCATCCACTCTTGTACTGGTCAAAACAATTATAGGCTTTTTGACCACAACAAATTGTGTGTCTTCCTTCTTCTTAACCTCCTTAAGAAGTTCCTTCCCATTCATGAAAAGTACAATGTTGCTCACTTCTGGTTTCGTTTCTTTATCCTTAATTGGAAGCAACATGTGAGTTCTCCTATTCTTCTCTAGGGTGTATGTGTTCTTTCTCCCATCATGAATCACATTCTTGTCATATTGCCATGGTCTACCCAACAATAGATGACAAACATCCATGGGAATGACATCACATAGTATTTCATCCTTATATACTCCTATTTTAAATTCAACTAAACATTGTTTAGTGACATTTACTTGATGTCCTTTCTGTAGCCACGAAACTCTATATAGGCTTGGATGTTCAATGGTCTCCAGCTCCAAATTTTCTACCATCTCTATAGAAATGAGATTATCTGTGCTACCACTATCCATGATGACTTTTCATACCCTGTCTTTGGTCTTGCAAGCAGTCCGAAAAAGTATGTTTCTTTGGGTTGGGTTCTCTGCCTCCTTCTTTGGCGTTAAGAGAAATTTCCTCATCATCAAGGATCTTCCGCCCTCAGCATCTTCTGCCTCAACACTCTGTCCTTGTGCTTCAGCAATGTGAGTTTCACCTCCTTCTTTCTTTCTATCTGGACACTCATAGGATTTATGTCCGTTTTTTCTATAGACAGAGCATTTCACTTCACCGCCTCTGCCTCTTCCTCTTCCTCTGGTACGAGGGAAAGTGTTTCCATCAGCATACTGCCTTCCCTATGAGCTCCCTCCTCTCTTAGGTTGAGGTTGAGGTTTCTTCCCCTCTTCTTTGGATTTCTGAGTCTTGTCTTGGGCAACTGCTTTGCCCCTGGCCTGACTTCTACCTCAGCCTCTTTGACCTTGCTTTCGGCTTAGCTTCTCTTCAGCTTTCAGAGCCATCTGATAAGAATATTCCACAGTCTGAATGGTCATCATGCTCATCTAATCTTGAATTTCATATCGCAGACCATTCATATACCTAACAAATTTTTCATCATCGCTTTCTCGATGACCTGCCCTAATGTTTATCTTGTAGAAATCTTTAGTGTATTCTTTCAATGTCATCAACTTCTATCTCAAATTCTGCATCCTTCGAAACAGAGTGATTTGATAATCCTTGGATATGAATTTTGCCTTCATTTTCGCAACCATTCTATCCCAACTCTTGATTTTTTGCTTGCCTTTGCAGCATCTATCAGCTTGCAGTTCATCCCACCACAATGTTGCATGTCCTTTAAGTCTTGTGACAGCATGTTTGACCTTCTTGTCTTCCTTGACATCCTCATAGTCGAAGTATTTATCCAGAGTTCTAATCCAGTCTAGAAGCTCTTCAACATACAGGTTTCCCCCATACATGGGAATCTCCATCTTTTCTCTAGCACCTATCCTTGCAACAACCCTGAATAGGTGTTCATCCGCAACATCCTCAAATGCAACTTCTCCTTCATGTCCATCTTCATTTTCACTGTCAGCCTCAGTAATATCTCTAGCATCGACTATGTGCCTCTGTGTTGTCTCCATGGAATTGAGCCTGACATGTAGTTCACACATTTCTCTTTCCACTGCTGGATCAGTGATTGGCCTATCTCTTCTTCTCTGTGGCATGGTTGAGAAATGTTTCTCTTTTTCTCCTTCTTACTTTCTCTGCCTGTAGTATACAAACAGATTCAAGCTCTGATACTACGTTGGTGTAGACCCCTGAACCCTCGGGTTGAGGTCCACGTAGGATCGCTCTAGATATGCCCTTTGAGTCTAATTGACTCTTCGATTCCTCCTTGGGGAATCCCACCCACATACAATGGTGTTTTCCACAGGTCCTTATGAATTGAGCCCACGTGAACAAACACTAGGCACCAACTCAAATCCTCTTACCCACAATGTGATCGCGCCTTTCTCAATTTCAGAACTTCGGACTTCGCAACTTCGCGACTCCTGTTGCTGAGTTTCTCGACCCTTCAAATGTCGAAACCTGAAATGTCGATTCACCAAAATCTTTATTGCGCCTTTATCTTTGGTTAGATCATGTTTCATGATTTTGGGAATCTCGGAACAAAGAGCCCTGCCTCTTGTCTGCGAAAGTGTTGAAATGCCGAACTCCGATATGTTCAATAATGACTGAACCCACAATGAAACTTTTCGCTGATTCGAGACTTCACACTTCACAACTTCGCTAATTTTAATGCAAGGCTACCGACTTTCCAACCTACGAAACCCCGAAAACAGTTAATGAAGGTTTGACTCCACTTGGAAACAAGTACGCCACCAGTCCACTTTGCTGTCCTCTATCTTTGACATGAATTCTCTACCCTTCAAACCTCTGAACTATAAAATGAAAGTTCGCGAGAGATCCGACGAATCTCATTGGCTTGGATATAACGCCCTATTTCTCCTGAGCTTATGTTTTAGAAAAAACACTCGTCGTAGCTCCCCTTGCTTCTCTGCAAGATCTAATGGCTCTCGGATCTTCATTACTTCTCCACGAAGAATTCCATTCGTTCAATTCCTTTTCCAATGGCTGCTATGAGACAACTCAACGTTCTCCCTCGTGAACCTTACTTTTGCTAGATGACTTCGACCCTTGTCTCCCTTTGAAGTATTCAAAGATGCTACTGCTTATGATCTTTCTTTACAAACTTGATTTTCCCAAAAATACTCCTGCACGCACTCCTTGCGGCAACCCCTCAAATACTTCTAAGTATTTGATTTCTCTCGACTCTGTGCACTCCCTGCAACAATATTCCTTCAATTAACCATTGGTTGATAAGTTCTAAGCTTTCAACTAGACTGCACACACCTTGCATGACTTCTGTGCTTCACTTTCACTTTTGTGTGAATGAGAACAATGTTATCCCTCATGAGCTTTCAGAGATAAACTCTAGACCCTTGTCAACACACTCCTTGCAGACACTTCCACTACACTCCTTGCAGGAACTTCACTCACTCAGGAAGAGAAACAATTGAAACTCATTCTCTCTCTCTCTCAGACTTCAAATATTAATCATGAAATCATACACACAACATATAAAGAAAATGCATAACAGAGAGAATAACGATAAGCATATCATTCAGCATGTATACACAGAAAGAATCATAACACCATGAGTCTGAATCAAAGCTCTTTGTATTAATTCAAACTTTTGTACATGGGTTCTTCTCTTACCCAACTCTCTACTTATTTTCTATGCTCAATAATACAATTGATAATAATAATGCAATGATACAAGGGTGAGGGTGTCTATAGTCGGTTTTTCCTCCTATGCTCTAAACTGTCTAATCTGCATTCAAACCTACCTACTTACATTAACTATGCATAAATGCCTCTACCTACTACAGATGAGAGTGAATCGCTCATGATCTGTTTACAATATGCAAGTGTGCTTCTTCTTAACTATTACATTTAATATCTGTTCATTTAAACTTTCAAAAGCATTTTAACATGTGAAAAAATGCGTTGGCGCTTGTCCCAGTTGTCTTCTGCCTTCACACTCGCTTGGCTACTTACGATGCTGCTGCATCATGAAGCCACAGTGATTGAAGAAAATATCAAAGATCAGTTGAAAGATAAACAATGTTTGGAAGCCCAAATAGTATCACAAATTGTTGGACACACCAACCACACTTAGAGGGGGGGTGAATGAGTGTGGGTATCTTTTTCAAACTTCCCTTTTAAAAAACTCCTTAGTTAACAATTACCATGTATTCATCACTTATTACTATCATTTATAACTAGTCAAATGTGAACATATAACAACAACACATAACAACAACATATATCATCAACAAGTCATCACCACAAGGAACACAAAGAACACAATATGTATGTACAATTTTCTTTTTATTACAGACTACTATCCTTGGGTTATCAACAACAACTGAATAGAGTTACAATTCCACAAGAGCACCATATCTATAATGAAAGACTCAACTTACACAATTCAACACCAACTAAGAAGAGGAATCAATCCTCAACAGATACCAACCTGTCAACAGGTACACGACCTACTAGTAGTGCAACACATGTATGTACGAAACCTACCAGTAGTACAACTTGTGTATGCACCCGACTTATCTGTAGTACATCGTGTGTGTGCCTTCTAAACAACTAGGGCTTTATCTCCAAATAAAAATCAGATCCTCTGTAGCCTTCTGTCACATTAACTTCTTTCTATCACTATCCAATCTGAACCATCACCATTAACAAAATATCCATACTCTCCAACAACTTACTCATTCTCCTCAACCATACAGTATGAATGCTACTCAAACATAAGTAATCAATGTACTATGGCAATCATATCAATACTGAATCATAAGAGTGTTGCTCACTCTATCAATCGATCAAAATATCCATATCACCACAATCATACTAATAATGCCTTAAGAATTCACCATACAATATTCAAGAGTATCCATAAAGAAAACTATGTAACCATACCAAATTTTCTATGGTAGATCTGAGCCCATAGAATGTAGATGTCAAACTTACTTCAGCCGTCAAGAACTTGGCACCGGATCACACTCAAATATTTATGACTTCATCAACTATACGCTCTTTGTCTTACTTCAATCCTCGTGTGTATGCGCTCTGGCTCACTGCAGCCCGCGTATGTATGCTCTTTGGACCATTGTTGCTCGCGTACTCCTTCAGAAACTAGGTTTTTTGAACTTCCAAAACTTTATCCATCAAGATCCCAGACTTATAGAAAATTTTATGTGTCCATGAGATCCTCTAGTCAATCTCTCTCTCAGAATAGATCTTCACTATATGCTTAAGCGATATTTTTCTCAAGAGATCCTTGCCTCTTATTTATACTCTCCAAGTAGCTTCCTTAGAAAGATATTCTAGGTCACTTTGTCCACATATCTACCAACCTTTCGAAATTTTCCACTTGTCCATGTATCCAATAGCCACTTGATCACTTAATCCATTTTCCTTATTTTTGGGTTAACCACTTTCCATAATTAGAAATTTCTCTATTTACTTTATTATTTAAATAATATTCCTTGAGTTTGTCACTTAATTTTATTATTTAAATAATCCTCTTTGATTTTTTCACCTCACTTTATTATTTAAATAATTCTCCTTCTTTTCAAGCACTTTGACTTCTTTGACCTTTTGGGGCTTCAATCCAACATATGAGGGTCCTCCAACTCGTAAGGCCATAACTCTCAAACAGTGAGGAGTTATGTGACGTTCCACATACCACCAGAAATGGCATGATAAGCACTATCCATATAGGATAGTTTCACTAACAAATTCATTGATATTCATCTCATTATTCCACAACTAATCATGGATTATATAACCATACTTCTAGGATAACTCAACCGCAAAGCGTCTTCCCATGAGGGATTTCACCATAAGGGGACCACTTTGGAGTTCATCCATTTGTACTTCTTATCAAGACAATAATGAGTCATCTATGCATCATATATAAATGAAACCACATGGATCCATGTTCATCTATGCATCATGTATCAATGACGACTCCTTTATCCATCTTCATCAATGAATGACATCATATGACTATGACTCCACTAGACATAAAGAACAATACATGATCCATCAATATAATATGACAAGACATTGTTCCTTTGATATCTATCCTTTGACCTTTGACATCAATCAATCAATCAATCAATCAATCAATCCTTTGACATCAATAAATCAATCAATTATTTGACATCAATGACAACATGATCCAACATTCGCTCCCTTTGGCATTGATGGAAATACCAACATTTATGTCAACACCAATCATTGATGGAAACATGTAGACAAGGCATTTCTCTACATCAATAGTCATCTCAATCACATCAATGTGACTATATCTCCCCTTTTCACATCAATGACAAAGGGTAGTTCTCTCCTTGGGGTTGCTCCCCCTATCTGAATGGCTTTGATATTCCCTTGAATAATCTCTCCCCTTTTGAACAAGGGATATCACTCTAATGTAATAATGAAATAATATCACTCATTCTTCCCATGGAATCATGCCTGCACCTCTGTGACCAATGCTCTACCTAGAACCATGCATCTTTCCTTTGCATATGATAAATCTCTCCTCCTGGAATCATGGGAAGAAGAATGACTCCCCATATAGGTATGTCTCCCCCTATCTTCTCTGTAATATGAACAATATTCTACCATTGTAATATGATTCTTCTACAAATGCTATTGCTCAACCACAACATAGATCAACCTTTTTTTCTATGATGATCCTTGGACCTGTCCATGCATCAAAACTTGTTCCATACCATACATCATGAAGCAAAAGATATGTCAAAAATGAAAGAGAGAATCATGAAAAAAACATCAACAAAGTAAATAATGTACCAAATTGTGTGCCAACCATGTACAACACCCATGTACATCAACTTTGTACATTATACAATGTGCCACCTATGCACAGCACCCATGTACATCAACAATGTAAATAAATACCATACAATATAAAATAAGATATCACCAATGGAGTGTATCAACCATATGGAAATAACATGTTCTAACTGTGTATCATCCATATCCCCTACCAATATGCCAACCATAGCCACTAACAAGTGTCATATCACTCATGGTATGCCTCCACCATGAACCAAGTGCCATAACCATGCATCTCAATCAATCAAGTTTCTCAGCTATATCATCCGATATATCATGTACCAAATTATATGCTAAACAAGTAATACCAATGGTGTATTTTAGCCAAGTACTATAATCCACATACATATAGCATCTATGATTGCATGTATCACCACCTGTACCAAGCAAATGAATCAACCATGCACCAATACCACAACAAAATGAACCACAATCAAGATGTGTCCTCATGCATGTATTTTGTATCTACCATAAAACATGTGCCAATCATACTGCTAGTAGGTGCCTCTAACAATGAAATGTGTACCAAACATGCATCAACTAGAGATCAATTTATGACTCATCAATGATGAACACCTCATTAACTTCATGTCTCAATATGTAGTCCATCCATATGAAAAATTCATGCACCAATATATCCAACAAATATGCTTCCAATAATACATCATAAGATATATCAATGAAACTCAAATATGTACCATCCATGTACCCCAACAAATCAGCCTCAACCTCCATTCACTACAAAAAATACTAAGCATCCAATATGTGCTATAAGTGTGCCTCAATAGATCAATGACATCTATAACTAGCATCATCATGATATATCTCATAACCAAAGTGCCATAACTTCACTGTCACTACCAATATTGTTCTTCAACAAAACAATGTCTCAATCCACACTCTAGGGTTAGTACCATGCATCCAAGATAGTATTTCAATACTAAAACATATGTCACCACCATACATACATCAATTATGTATGCCTATACATAATCATGAATACCTGCAGTGAGCAATGTCAAAACCTGCAGCAAACCATGTCACACCCTGCAACACAGATTTATACCATTATACTATGCTGCATCTTTATGCATAACTTTTTTCCCAAGGCTTTACCATAGATACGTGGCTTGCTGCACAGATAAATCATGTATGTACATGACCTATTCATAGGTCATCTCGCGTATGTATGTGACTGTTACCATTGTAACCCACATATGCTTTTGAAGATGAAAAATTTGTGCTTCCCTTAAGGCTGCCATTCTGCTCTGGTTGTTCAGTATTATTTATCCACTTCTGAAGGTGTCTCTGCTTCTCAGAACTTGAGCTCTGAGCTTCCATATTTTCAAAAATTTCTTCCTTCTTAACTTCATGCCTTCTTCTAGTCCTGCTATATGAAGTCCTCATCATAGACTTTCTTCTTGTGTTCCAACAATCCTGGGATTTGTGACCAAATCCACTACATATATAGCATCTCATGATGTGACAATGAGAAGCAATGTGTCCTACTTGATTACATCTCCAACATATTAAGGTGTTATGAAATATTTCATTATTTCTCTTTGCATACAATCTACATTCCAAATCTTTGTGACCATATTCATTACATGAGTAATAGTGACCATGGAGAATAATTTCATACCTTTTCTTTGGTGTCCATCTTGAAGTTGTCTTGAATTTTTTTTGAGATGTAAATATGGCTTCTTGATGTCTTCCTTTCTTTTTTTCTTTGAAACATTCCTTGCCTTGTTGGTGCAGACCTCCTGCCCCCAGGCCAAGATCCGTGCAAGATCTTTTCTAAACCTCGACAAGGATTAATTAAACTCCTTGCCTAAGCCAGCAAAGGATTTCGGGTCTCGTGAGTTGGGGTGCTTGGAATATTATGCCTTGTCCCTTGGCAATAGCTGAAACGTGAAATGAAAATGGGCTAAAGTGTAAGCCCCTCTCTTTAGCCCATTTTCCTATAGGACCACAACCAAGCCTTATGCAGGCACCTTTTGCAACTCACGATTTCGCGAGTTGGAGCACCAACTTCTTGTGCCCTCCCCTTGAAAATCCCCGAAACGCTATCCATCAACGAAGGTTGACATTACCCAAAGCAGCACGGGCACACCACCTGTCACTTCTACTTTAATCTACTTACGGGGTGAGTTCTTGCCACCTATCCACATGGATTTTCTGGCTTTCGTGACTCAAGTAGGCAACCAACAACCATTCCTCTTCCTCCATGGATCCCCGACTCTTAAATCGTAACTTCGGTGAGATTGATGAATGTATGCCTCCCTCAATCCAACAGTCTTGGATGTATTAGGATTTCACCAATTGAAAATCTACAACACTTAACCCAAACCATTGGTCACTCGATTCCCCGAATTCCGATACATGACTTCACATATGAGATCAACGGTCTTTGTTGATCCAAATTTGACAGTCTCTACTCCTCCTGAGCTTATGGGTGTTGAAAAGGCACTTCATCCAAATCTCTTCATTTTTATAAGAGATCCAATAGTTCACAGGATTTCGGCACTTCCCCCTGAAGTGATTCAACCATCTGATTCAACTTCTCAAGATCTTATGACCAAATGACTTGGTGTCCTTCCTCCAGAACTTAAGTCCTGTGAACCAATTCAAATTTTGTATCCCCTTGGGATAATTGAGAGGTTCTAACCCTTCTGAGCTTCCACTTGCAAACTCAAGGCCTCCAAAAGGGTCCCTGCACGCACTCCTTGCAGCAAATTTCAAATAGCCTTTGCTTATTTAAGGTCTTTGACTCCATGCACTCCTTGCAACAATAGTCTCTCAATTTCTCTCTTGGATTTGTAAAATCCAAGACTCCACTTGTCCTACACACACCTTGCATGGATCTGTGCTCTGCTAGCACTCTTTGCCTATAAAGACACAATTTTAATCTCCTCTGAGGGTTCTGAGATGAAACACGAAACCTGGTCGATGCACTCCTTACAAACCCTCCACTGCACTCTTTTCAGGAGTTCTCAGAAAGAGAAACAATTGAAACTCATTCACCCCTTATCCGGAATTCAAACATTCAACATAGAATTCTAGAGCACACACACACACATTGGCATTGAAATAGAATGCACACAGAGAATGCAAACAAGCATTCAACATACCATTTAATAGGTGGTTCCAAAAACCATAACAAACACATAGATTGGAATCAAAAATTTCTTCTATTGAATCCAGTGCTCTTGTACATGGCCAATAGAAACTAAAATGCATAAAATTCTCTGTCTTCCTATATTCCTCTCTACAGCTCTACAACTTATGAATTCTGAATTATGTTACAATGATAAAAGGGTTGAGGGTGTCTATCATCCATTTTCCCTCCTACCTCCTATGATCCTAAAACTGTCTAATCTATTAAATTAAATCTACCTACTTGCATTCATTACGCATAAATGCCTCTACATTCGAAAGATGAGAGCAACGCTCAATATCTATGTACAATCTCCAAAACAAAAAAGTAAGTACGCTTCCCTATCTATTAAATTAATGTTCATTCATAAATCTTTAAAACACTTCAAAATGTGCGTTGGTGCTTTTCCAGCTGTCTCCTTTGGTTAGGCGCGTGTCTTTGGATTTATATGATGCTCCTACATCATACTCCCTCACTTGGAAATTTTCATGAACTCCTATTGATGAGTTCCTTCACTGTTTGTCCATGGTTTTGAATTCTTGTTTCATCCTCCCAGCTGGCATATTCAACTGGATGTCCTTTCCATTTGACCAAATATTCAAAATACTCTTTTCTCTTCGTCTTTTTGCTAATCCTCTTGTCAATTATGCTTTCCATCTGTGGCTTTTCAGCTACAGGCATTTGTTTTGTCCATTGAATCTTTTCTTGTTTATCTTTTGCTCCTTCTTCCTTAGCTCTGTAAGGGTACATATCTGTGATATTGAATATCGGTGAGATTTTGACCTCATCGATTAATTCAATCTCATATGTGTTTTTCCAAAATTTCCTTATGACCTTGCACAGTCCAATCTTTTTCATCTTCATCATGTTGTATGTTCCCCTTAGGAACCTCTGCTTCCTCAAATGTGCAAGAATCAAATCACCAACTTCGAATTGAAACTCTCACATGTGTTGATATTCTCTATGCTTGTATTCTTGACTAGAACTTCGCAATCACTCCTTAATTCTGCTGTGAAGCTCCTTCATTCCTTCTGCAAAGTCCTCTGCACTAGCACTCTTGAATTCAACTTGTTTTGAATCTTTTAATTCAGAAATTCCCCTTGGTTGCATTCCATATACAAGATGAAAGGGACTCTGCCCTGTGCTTCTATTGAGTGAATCATTGTAAGTGAATTTCGCCCGTGGTAGAATGTGATCCCATTGACTGTGGTGTTCAATCACTAAGCTCCTTAAAAAATCTCCCAAGCTCCTATTCACGACCTCAGTCTGTCCATCCGTCTGAGGATGATATGCTGAGATAAAAGACAAATTTGTCCCCAACTTCTTCCATAAGGTCCTCCAGAAAGCTCCTACGAAATTGGTATCTCAATCATAAATGATACTCCTTGGCAAGCCGTGAAGTATGATGACTTCCTTGAAAAACAGGTTCACAATATTAGTTGCATCACTAGTTTTATGGCATGGTATGAAATGTGCCATCTTTGAAAATTTGTCTACCACTACAAATATTGAATCATATCCCCTTTGTGTCCTTGGCAGTCCCAATATGAAATCCATGCTCACGACATCCCACGGCCTTTCCGGTATGGATAACGGTTGGTATAACCCTGTGTTTTGCCTTTTTCCTTTCATGTGCTGACAAATTATGCACCTGTCCACAAATGTCTTCACATTTTTCCTCATCCCTAGCTAGAAATATGAGCAATTAAACTTTGAGAATGTTTTCTCATGACCGAAGTGTCTAGCCAATCCTTCACTGTGTTTTTCTTTCACTAAATTATCCCTCATGGAGCATTTCAGAATACATAGCTGATTTCCCCTAAACAATAATCCATCCTGTATCATGTATTTAGTCCATTGGCTTCTATCGCTGAGAATTGGATTCTCAGACGCCTCATAAGCCTCTTTGAAGTCTGGATCATCCCTGTACATTTCCTCTAGGTTATCAAAACCCAAAGTCTTGACTCTGAATTCCTGCATAAGAAAACATTTCATGCTCAAAGCGTCAACAACTTTGTTAGAAGTTCCAGAAATATGCTTAATCACAAAAGTAAAATTCTGCATGTATTCAACCCATTTAGCATGCTTTTGGTTCAACTTCTCCTATCGAGTCACGAATTGCAAAGAATGATTATCAATGTACAAAACAAACTCCTTAGGAACCAAATAGTGCCTCCATTTCTTCAGCGCTTGTATGACTGCATAGAATTCTTTGTCATACATGGAGTACTTTATCTTTGCTTCATTTAGTTTTTCATTGAAATACGCGATCGGTTTGTTGTCTTGTCTCAAGGCTGCTCCAATGGAAATCCACTCACGTCACACTTGACCTGGAATGTCTTATTGAAATTTGGAAAAACCATAATTGGTTGTTCAGTGATTTTCTTCTTCAGCAGGTTGAAGCTCTTCTCCGCTTCCTCTATCCAGTGAAAAGATTTATGTCTTTTGTTCACCGTATCCATCATTGGTGAGATAATTCCACTGAAATTTTGGATGAATTTTCTGTAGAATCTAGCCAAACCATGGAAGCTTCAAACTTCAAATACGCTCTTTGGTGATGGCCAGTCCTTAATCACATTATCTTTTCTGGATCCATTTTCAATTCATTTGCAGAGATAACAAAACCCAAATAAATGAGTTATGTCCTCATAAATGATGATTTTTTCATATTGATCAATAATTTCTCTTGTTGTAACCTCCTCATCACTACAGCTAAATGCTTTAAATGTTCTGCTTTAGTTTTGCTGAAAAATTAATATATCATCAAGATATACAATGTCGAATTTCCCAATGAAATCCTTCAAGACTTTGTCCATCAACCTCATGAAAGTACTGGGCACATTTTTAAAGCCAAATGGCATGACAAGCCATTCATATAGCCCTTCATTTGTCTTGAATGATGTCTTCCATTCATCACCTTCTCTCATTCTAGTATGATGATATCTGCTTTTCAAATCAATCTTTGAAAAAAACGTTGCTCCACTCAAGCAATCCATCAAGTCGTCCACCCTTATCATTGGGAACCTGTACCTGATGGTAATTTTGTTGATTTCCCTTGAGTCTATACACATTCTCCAGCCACCATCCTTTCTTGGGCTGAGCACTATCAGAACAATGCATGGACTCAAGCTCTCCCGAATCAATCCTTTATCCATTAAGTCCTAAACCTGTCTCTTAACTTCTTCATTCTCCTGTGGCATCAACCTGTACGCTGCTTTGTTTGGAAAAATGGATCCAAGTAGAAGATCGATATGATGGCTTATACTCCTGATAGGTGGCAACGAACAAGGTAGTTCGTCCACTACTATATTAGCAAATTCTTCTAGCAACTCTTGGATTTCTTCCAGTAAATCATCTATCCTAGTGTTGTTCAGAACAATTCTGGGCTTCCTAACCACAATGAATTTCTTTTCTTCCTTCTTCTTGACTTCCTTAATAAGTTCCTTCCCACTCATGAGAAGTACAATGTTTCTCATCTCTGTTTTCACCTCTTTGTTCTTAATCAGTAGCAACATGTGTGTCCTACCACTTTTCTCCAGAGTGTACGTGTTCTTTCTCCCATCATGAACCACATTCCTGTCATATTTCCATGGTCTACCCCAAAATAGATGACAAACATCCATGGGAATGACATCACATAATATCTCATCTTTATATCCTCCTATTTTAAATTAAACTAAACACTGTTCAGTGACATTTACCTAATTTCCTTTTTGTAGCCACACAACTTTGTATGGGCTTGGATGCGCAACAGTCTCCAGCTACAGTTTTTCTACCATTTCCATAGATACAAGATTATTTGTGCTACCACTATCTACTATGACCTTGCATACCCTGTCTTTGGTTTTGAAAGTAGTCCAAAATAGTCTGTTTCTTTGGGCTGGGTTCTCTGGCTCCCTTTCTGGTTTCAAGAGAACTTTCCTCATCATCAAAGATCTTCCACCCTTAGTGTCCTCTGCCTCAACATTCCATCCTTGAGCCTTGGAAATGTGAGTTTCACCACCATATTTCTTCCTATATGGACACTCATAGGATTTATGTCTGATTTTTCCACAGACAAAGCATTTCACTTCGCCTCCTCTRCCTCTTTCTCTTCCTCTGACTCGAGGAAAAGTATTTCTATCAGCATACTGCCTCCCCTATGAGCTTCCTCCTCTCTCAAGTTGAGTTTGAGGTTTCTTCCCCTCTTCTTTAGGTCTCTGAGTTCTGTCCTGGGTAATCGTCTTGCCTTCACTTTGACTTCTTCCTTGGCTCTTTGACCTTGCTTTTGGCTCAGCTTGTCTTCCGCTTTTAGAGCCATCTAATAAGCATCTTCTATGGTTCAGATGGTCATCATGCTCATCTTGTCCTGAATGTCATACCGTAGACCATTCATATACCTGGAAAATTTCTCATCATCACTTTCTCGATGACCTGCTCTGATGTTTATCCTATAGAACTCTTCAGTGTATTCTTTCACTGACATCAGCTTCTGTCTCATCTTCTGCATCCTTTGAAACAGATTTATTTGATAATCTCTGGGTATAAACTTGTCTTTCATTTTTGCAACCATTCTATCCCATCTTTTGATTTTTTGCCTTCCCTTGCAACGTCTATCAGCGTGCAGTTCATCCCACCATAGTGTTGCATGCCCCTTAAGTCTAGTAACGACACGTTTGAATTTCTTGTCTTCCTTGACATCCTCATAGTTGAAGTATTTGTCTATATCTCTAATCCAGTATAGAATCTCTTCAACATCCAAGTTGCCTTCATACATTGGAATGTCCATTTTTTCCCTAACACCTATCCTAGCAACAACATTGAATAAGCATTCTTCCGCAACGTCTTCGACTACAACTTCTTCATTTTTAACTTCATTTTCACTTTCATATTCACTGATATCCCCAGCGTTAACTATGCGCCTCTATGCTGTCTCCATAGCATCAAGCCTGGCACGTAATTCACGCATTTCTCTTTCCACTACAGGATCAGGCATTTCCCTTTCTCTTGTTCTGGGTGGCATGGATGTAGAATTCCTCTCTTCTCTCTGCTAAAGAAAGCAAAGAACTTGTTCTGGGCTCTGATACCACAACTGGTGCGGACCTCCTATCCTCAGGCTAAGATCCACATAGTATCTTCTCTAAACCTCTACAAGGATTAATTAAACTCCTTTCCTAAGCCCGCAAAGGATTTTAGGTCTCGTGAGCTGGGGCACTTCGAATATTATGCCCTGTCCCTTGGCAATAGATGAAATGCGAAATGAAAATGGGCTAAAGTGTAAGCCCCTCTCTTCAACCCCTTTTCCTATAGGAGCACAACCAAGCCTTATGTAGGCACCTTTTGCAAGTTGTGATTTCACGAGTTGGAGCACCAGCTTCTCGTTCCCTCCCCTTGCGAATCCCCGAAACACGATCCGTCAATGAAGGTTGACTTTACCCAAAGCGACGAGTGTGTGCCACCTGTCACTTTTTCTTTACTCTACTTACGGGGTGAGTTCTTGCTACCCGTCCACACGGATTTTTCGGCTTTCGCAACTCAAGCAGGAAACCGAGAGCCGTTCCTCTTCCTCTATGGATCCCCGACTCTGAAATCGTAACTTTGGTAAGATCTATGGCTGTATGCCTCCCTCGATCCAATGGTCCTGGCTGTATCGGGATTTCGCTAATCGAAAATCTACAACACTTGACCCAAACCACTGGTCACTCAATTCCCTGAATTTCGATCTGTGACTTCACATACGAGATCAATGGTCCTTGTTGATCCAGATCTGGCAGTCACTACTCCTCTTGAGATTATGGGTGTTGAAAAGGGACTCCATCCAAATCTCTTCATTGTTCTAAGAGATCCAATGGTTCATGGAATTTCGACACTTCCCACTGAAGCGATTCAACTTCTCAAGGACTTCCAGCCAAATGACTTGGTGTCCTTCCTCCAGAAATTAACTCCTATGAACCAATTCAACCTTCGTCATCCCTTGGGATAATTGAGAGGTTCTAACCCTTCTGAGCTTCCACTTGCAAACTCAAGGCCTCCAAAAGGGTCCCTACATGCACTCCTTGCGACAACTTTTAAATAACCTCTAGTTATTTAGGGTCTTTGACTCCGTGCACTCCTTGAAACAACAGTCTCTCAATTTCTCTCTTGGATTTGTAAAATCAAAGACTCCACCCATCCTGCGCACACCTTGCACAACTTTGTGCTTTGCTTGCACTCTTTTCCTGTAAAGACACAATTTGAATCTCCTATGAGGGTTCTAAGATTAAACACGAAACCTGGTCGACGCACTCCTTGTGGACCCTCCACTACACTCTTTGCAAGAGTTCTAAGAAAGAGAAACAATTGAAACTCATTCACCGCTTATCTAGAATTCAAACATTCAACATAGAATTCTAGAGCATACACACACACATTGGAATTAAAATAGAATGCACACAGAGAATGCAAACAAGCCTGCAACATACCATTTAATAGGTGGTTCCAACAACCATAACAAACACATAGATTGGAATCAAAACTTTCTTCTATTGAATCCAGTGCTCCTGTACATGGCCAATAACAACTAAAATGCATAAAATTCTCTATCTTCCTATATTCCTCTCTGCATCTCTACAACTTATGAATTCTGAATTATGTTACAATGATATAAGGTTTGAGGGTGTCTATCATCCATTTTCCCTCCTACCTCCTACGCTCCTAAAACTATCTAATCTATTAAATTAAATCTACCTACTTGCATTCATTACGCATAAATGCCTCTACATTCAAAGGATGAGAGAAACACTCAAGATCTTTGTACAATCTACAAAACACAAAAGTAAGTATGCATCCCTATCTATTACATTAATGTTCATTCATAAATCTTCAAAACACTTCAAAATGTGCGCTGGTGCTTTTCCAACTGTCTCCTTTGGTTAGGTGTGTGTCTTTGGCTTTATATGATGCTCCTACATCACTTGTGTAGATGGTTGACTTGCAACATTATTTCCTTCCTTTGAGAGTGAGGGACTTACCTCATGCTTCTTTGAGGTGCTTTCTTCAACATGTGTAGCTTTTTTCTTGTATCCAAGATCTGATTTATCATTTGGTGATCTTTGACTATCCAAGATCTCATTCAATATTTTTGAGCTATTCAAGAATTTGTTTGACTTATGTACTTTCTTTCTAAGATCAACAACTTCATCTTCCAACCTATGACAAGACTCTTCATTTTCATTTACTTGATTCTTTAATAGTTCCTCTATCCTTTTGGCTTCTTCAATTTGGGTTTTGAGATGGACATTAACTTCAAGACTTTTGATAATCTCATCATCTACCATCTTATTTTATTCTATGTTCTTTTGATTTCTTCTTATTTTTCTTATAATAGAGTCTTTTTAATTTCTTCTTGTTCCTTAAGCATTTCCTTTAACTTCAATATATGCCTTTGATTCTTTCTAAGAAACTTTTTAGTGTTATCAGAAAGATAGTTATATTCTATGTAGCAATGGTCATAGTTGTATTCATATAGACCCCATTCAAATTTCCTTTTAAGATATGATAGTTCTTCTTCTACCTTTTCCATGGGATAACCATTATCTAACCCTACACATACTATCTCTAGGTTTTCTTCTTCACTTGTAGAGAAATATTCAACATCATCACATTTTGAAATATTGCAATTGAGGGTTTTTGGAGATTCTTTACCTTCATTGATCTTGATGGAATTGTCTTAAAGGTTTTCCTTTTTTCCAACATCATCACATTTAGAATCATTGTGTTGAGCACTCAACACACCCTAAAACGTCTATGTCAAATTTTACTTTTTGGGTACCACTTGATCTTTTTGCATTGTCTAAATTCGACTTCAGTATGGAAAATGTTGCCTTTGATTATCATTCCAAATATTTTTAAGTCTTCCAAAGTTTGTTTGAATATGTGAAAACCCATAAGTTAAAATACTAACATTTAAATAAAGAATCGACATTCAAAACATTTCCCTGACGCGCTCAAAGATTTGACATTGGGAAGAATTAAAAAATGAAAGAGAATCACTCGAGAGAACCAAGACCTTCAAGCGCCGATCTTTGTCAGCGTCGACAGAAGGGGTTTTTTCTTTCATGATAGGCATCACACAAGGATATCACCGATGAAAAATCCCTTTGGCATCGATAAAAGGCTAAAAGAGTAAGCGTTAATGAAGAAATGAAGGCTTCATCGATAGCCAATCCCCGATACCTTTTGGCATTGGGAGTCCCAGGTTTGTTTTAACACACACATCTTTTTGAAACCCCAATTCTGATTGATGAACATGACCAAACCACCTGTCCTCATCTACCACATGTCTTTTCTAGATTGGATAAAATGTACGCTCTAGTTTTCCCTTGAGTAGTTATCGGTTACCGAGGCCCAAGTAGCACCCCAAGTTAATTTTTCCACGTCAGCACTGCACGATGAAATCGATTGGCACCAGAAGTTCTTATCAAGAGGATACCAAAGAAAAATTTCACCATGCATCGTCGATCTCTGATCTGTCCACTACAAAAGCAACGTGATGGGATGTTTTAGTGCTAAGATACGTTGGATTCAAAACATTTAGAGAACTAATTAATTCCAAATCTCGCATTAGTTATTAATTCATGCATGGATCAAATAAGCCATTTGAAATAGAGTGCATCACCCTCCGTGCCTCCACCGTCAACCCATGATGAATTGAATTGTAGATATTTGGTGACATATTTCATTTGATTTTCACTCATAACCCGAGTTAATTGGCTGATACGACACAACAACTGCTTCCCCATTTAAATTCTTTCAAGATTTTCGTAAACAAGATCATCATGTGCACAGAAGTTTAGAGAATCCATAGGAGCAAGACAAGAAATTCAGAAGAAATTTCCAAGATCCCGTGAGTATTAAACAATAGGTTTAGCAATCATTACAGGTATGTACCATTTTGTGTATTTTTTATGCTTCACTGCATACATTTTTATCCAGTGTTACCCTATATGCATGCAGTAAAGGATTGATTTCAGTTGCAGGAACAATGCCTCCAAAGAAACCTAGTACTAGGCGATTTCCGAGGACGTCGAAGATGAAAGAATCAAAGGAAGGATAAGGATCATCCCCATGGCAAGAAAAGAAATTAGAATTCGCTCCAAGGCCAAAACCAATCATCAAGACATCCACCAAGAAGATTTTGAGTCAACCTCCCATCTTTGGATACACAAAATAAAGCATAGGGACCAAGGAAATACTCCCATAATGGGGATAACTCTTCAAGAATATCAAGCGAGAAGAATTTCCTGAATATACTCCACACAATGACCCCGATATGAGAAATCTTGATGATGAAGTCTTTACCAATATCTGAGGAGTGTACCTACACATGGTAGCGAGCATAACTACAGTTTTCCCCTGCATAGAACTCTTGAAGTGGATTATCAACCACACAGACAAAAAAATGTGTTTGATTAATGACGACAATGGCGAGTGTGTCGGGGTTTTCCTTTTGGTGGAGGTGAAAAATTACTACAAGATTAGAGACCTGGATGAGCGACTGAACACAGATTTTGTTGTAATCTTCTATGAGAAACATGACACTAGCCAGGTAATGGCTTCATGGTGGAGAGAGGATAAAAAGTACACCAATCGGACTTTCGTCTGGCACTTGATGACCAGCCTAAGGGAGATGTATATCTATCTGATGGCCCTCATCTGTCGGTTGTATGGGGAGAAATATTGTTCTAGGTTTTCATAGGCATGGATGCCTCTACCTTACACGATAGCAATTTCTGGGAGAGGCTTTAACTAGGGTGCCATCATTTCAAAGAAGTTGAGCATTTTTATTCAACAGGCTCAAATGCCAAAAGAAGGAGACAATACATCCTTCTACATGAATTCTTATTTATTGGACGTCATCCATGCCAGAAATGTCTTTGCCGAAATGAACTTAAGTTGACACGCCTTAGAACTCCTGGTCCACGTTTACTTCAGCGTCCTATGGGAAAACAGGTACAAGAAATCATACTCCCTCATCTGCAATCAATTCATCGTGTGCATTCATTTTTTTCTTTTCAATAAAGAGTTCCCAAGACTGTCGGTTGTGGAAAAAAATATGATATCAAAGATAGGTCACTACTACTTGAATGAGCGCGATACCTACGTCAGGGTTTTCGGGGCCACCAAAGCACCACATGTGTTACCTGTGTATGTTCTTGATCAACTAGTAGTAGGGGAAATCTATTAACGGACCATCCTACAAGGTTATAATGCCACTTTGGTAAAATATAAGAAGTGGACGTTCATACCTTATGGATTCCATATAGGTTTCTACATGGTAAAAGACACCACTCAAGCCAAGCAGGAAGGACTGAGTCAATTAGAGTTTTGATTCCAGACCAACCTCTTTTTCAAACATGACCCAAAGGGTATAGTCTTGAAGCATGCATCACAAGTATCTTCATGTTGGGCCTACGTGCATGACAAATTTGAATATGAGGTCTTCACTGAAAACACTCAAGACTGGGATGAGGTGGTGGCAAGGATGGCCAATCCTAAGATGACCAGGTTCAAGGTGTAACATCCTCGACCATCATGAGTCAGGTAATTCTACCAACACAATCTTAAAGTTGTATTTTACTTCTCTGATCTGTGATAGCTCCAACCTTAACTACTGGCTATGCCACATAGAGATACTTGCGGAAAAAAAATACACATCCATATGAACATAGAATGCCTATTTTACATATATTTATAACATATTAATGTGGAAGTAACAGTAAGCCTACAAATGGAACATATACAACATACATAGGCAATACTCATCAATTACAACATATGTACCATTAAACAACATGTAAATGAACATAAAAGCGGTACTTATATTTTATTAGAAGACTACCAATCGCGTTCAAACCTTCCATGAACCTTCTATCCATAGACCATGCTGCTCATCATGCTCAGTAGTGGGTCACCCATGAGATGGGACTAAGCTCCACCTAGGGCAAGGGAATCCTAGACTAGGTTGAGGTTACAGGAAACTGCATAGTGCAACTGGAAGGATTCTCTCCAAGAGCCTTCTTATGCTCACTACTCACGGACTCTCATTCCACACATTCCTATTCCACCCGAGAGTATACACCTTCACTATCACATAGTCCATCGGTTGCTTCACCTCCCTCTCAAGGTCTCGGCAATGGGCTGGATCAAGAATTCTAAGAGATTTGTAGCTAGTGCTGGACTCTCTCTAGGAGAAAACCACTTCCCAACAAACTCTCGCACCTAAAGAGAGTTGCTCACAGGCCTGACAACATGCCTCTTCAACCACAGGCCTGACAATATGCTTATTCAAACTATTTCATCTCAATTCTCAAAAGGTGAGGACAATAACTACTGGTCAATACAACTTAGGAAAAACAGAAGGCATCAAGCCACACTCAGTCCAAGAACTGCATGGCTGCAACAACCCACAATTATGAGACAACATGGCTCAAACAACAGAAAGAAACCACCCAAAAATGGTTAAGGTATGAACTCAATTGTGCATATGTGGGTATATTAGGTTCCCAAATCACACAATCCGGCTTCCCTTTAGGGTTAAGACAAATATGGGATACTCAAAATTTCCTGGAGACACAGATTAGTCTATCGGTTTTCCACAGGTTTCAAGGTACGTGACCAGGAAACAATGCATAGGTCGAGCGTAGAGGAAAAATGGGTTCAGACGGGCATCCCAATGAACTCATGTGGAGGATGGAAGAATGAAAGAGTGAACCCCCAACATGGCTAACTTATTTATCTTTAATTTCATGCACCTAGGTCGACACCTGTCTTCCTAGAGCTGCATGCACTCCATTTTTCATATGTTCTTTTCCCAAGAACTTGGGACAACACTTGGTCAATTGACCACCTTAGCCTTTTAGGAAATAATTAAAAATTATTATCCCCTTTAGAGGTAAGCCCCCCTAGCTTAGGCCCTAGGCACAAACACTTAGCCTCCTCCCTTACCCAACCTTGGGGAAGCTTAGTCCCCCATCACTCTTTCTTTGTGGTCGGTATACACGCAGTGATGTTTATATTTTATTAATGCGTTTGCATAATTACATATAAAAAATAGGCTCCTGGCCTTAGCATCCTAGGCTCTCTGGCCTAATCATCACATAAGACTCCTAGCTTATTATAACACTCAGCTCACCAGCCTACAAAACATGTTTACAATTTTCCACAAGCACCAAAATGCATACCATTTTTACTGTAGTTCTTCATCTTGCATACATCCAACAAATTGTCAGGATTTCCTGTACATCATAATCCAATTGCAATATGTACAAAATATTATGTAGTGATATTAGAATTTCCAGCACCTATAAATTCAATCACAATTACCAAACAATTTAGTAAAATAGAATGACTCGTCATTCTATGCATATGCATGTTCATAATTAATAACAATAAGTTCATTACTCCTTTTTCTAAACAAGAAAATTTCCTATAGTCAATGCTCATGTGACTGATTGACTTGCAACTTTCCTATTGCAATGTCTAACACCTCCCTGAAATGTCCTCAACTTCATGAGTTACCAACATTTCAGCTGCTAGTAACAATTATTTCCATGCAATAATATATATGCATGTACTTACAAAACATATTCAACCATTGCATTTAGTATACAATTCTATCAGTTACTATGCATGAGTGCAATTCTTCATGCATACTTATTCAGTACACCTTCCATTGAATTACATAATTCTCTTTATCTTAGTCATGTATCTCACCATCCATGAGTTGGAATTCTAGCCAATGTGTTGACACATTCTCCACACACTTCCTATTGTCTTCCAATTTAATTGGATGCCTTCCTTTTCGACCCGAGCACTACACCAAGAATATAATTCTATGGTGTTCATTAGTGTTAGAAAAAAGGTTGCATTCCAAGTTTTATTTAAAGATATGAACTTTTAGTACCTGTGTGGATCATAACCTTTCCATATCCAACCATGTCCTAGTCTCATACATGACTAGCTTACTGACATTCATTCCTACAACAAATTATTATCTTTTAATTCTTTGGCTACTACCCCATAACCAAAATAACATGGCATTCTACTATGTCAGTGTGTGCATTCAAAAGATAAAAAGATTTGAATTAATATAGGTCTCCAGCCTTTACCACATCCAATGTTATTCATTCAAATAATATGGCAACAACTAAGATGAATTATGAAATAGAATTTCATGTTTTGGGGGAAAAGTTGAATTCCCTTTTGAACTAATTGGAGTTCCTAAATGAATTATTTTGTGTTTTCTCATGATGACTTCATGTGGGTGATGCATATGAGATGATGTCGATTAAAGTGGAATGTTGACTACAAAGAGTAGCTTGGGGAAGATGCTGATTGGAGACCTCTGAGGGAAGTTGGAACTCCTTGAGCCACGGTGCTCTAAGACTTCCGGTCCGGCCTATTGTTGAAGCCCAAGGAAAGGGAGGTGTAACAGCCAATGGACTTTGTGATAGTGAAGGTGCACACTCCTGGGGTGGGACATGCATGTGGGAAAGAGAGATCATTGGTTGGAATGATGCTAGGGTTTGGTACCTTGGCCTAGACCATGTTGATATGGAAGTCTTCTCAATCAAAATATAAGTATCAATTCTCTATTCATTGTATGTTGTGTATCTCGTAATTCGTATATAGGTTATAATGTTATTAGAATTGCTTATATATATATTGCATGTATGTTCTAATGTTTCTTTTGAATGAATAGGTGTATGAACATAGTGTTTACGTCTTTGGAGTCATAGCACTTCTGAGAGTTTATCAATGGATGGAACATTGCGGATCTACAACCATTCGGTGCTTTCAATGAGTTTTAAATGAAGCATGTAACAAGGAACAATAAGTTGAATGCTTTCCTGAAGCAACTCTATGGAATAGAGTAATTGAGTTTCAACTACAGTATAGATACCAGAATTGGTGCTTGAAAGTAAAGCTGGATAATGGGCTTCCAATAGCTAAAGCTTGGATATTTTGAAGCATTTTTGAATTATATATGTGTAAGTAAGTTGCACTAAGGACAATGCACAAATAAGGGGAGGGGATTGTAATACCCCAAGGATGAGCCCCATTTGTATTTACAAATTGTAAACATGTTTTGTAGGTTGGTGAGTCGAGTGTTATAATAAGCTAGGAGGCTTATGTGATGATTAGGCTAGAGAGCCTAGGATGCTAAGGCCAAGAGCCTGTTTTGTATATGTAATTATGCAAAATCATTAATAAAATATAAAAATCACTGTGTGTAGACTGACCTCGAAGAAAGAGTTATGGGGGACTAAGATTCCACAAGGTTGGGTAAGGGAAGAGGATAAGTGTTTGGGCCTAGGGGCTAAGCTAGGGGGGATTGCCTCTAAAGAAGATAATAATTTAATATTATTTCCTAAAAGGCTAAGGTGGTCAATTGACCAAGTGTTGTCCCAAGTTCCTGGGAAAGGAACATATGCAAAATGGAGTCCATGCAGCTCTAGGAAGACAAATGTCGACCTGGGCACATGCAGTTAAATATGAAGAAGTTAGCCATGTTGGGGGTTCGATGTCATTGTAGTCACTATGCATGATTATGTATTTTATGCATGTTTTGTGATGCTTGAATGTTATCATGTATTCCATTGCATATGGATTTACTATTAATATTGTTTGAATCTGAACTGGTAGCAGTAATTTTGTGTTAATGTGATTAAGTGTTTTAAATAGATTAAAATGCATATATATCATATAAGTGTATATATTCCGCATGGTAGAATTACCCGGTCTCTGGAGGGTCGGGGATGTTACACAAGGCCATGATCTTGAATGAACAAGCGACAACCCTGGAACAATCAGCTCAAGGGACCCTCAGGGACAGAGAAGAAAGGATAGAATCCGAAGTAGCGAAAGTAGTAGAAGCCCCTTGATAGCCCCAATGTAAGGCATATGCATCCATTTGGCATAGGATGCGTGGGAAAGGGGATTGCTCTTGTTAGAATGGGCATAGCAGGTGCTTGATCAACTACAAGATGACCCAGAGCTATCAAAAACGACGAGATCCCCTGTCGATAACCAAGACAGAAACCAGGTGGGTACGAGCAGCATTGAATTTATAGATATTGATGAAATTGACAGGTTGGACGACCTTGAATTCACAACGCCAGCAGTTGGATCACCGAAAAGTGTGGCGACTCATCCAGAAACAATCTAGGTATCAGTGGAAACAAGCACATCAAACCCCTTAAGTGAGTTTATAAAGATATATGACGATGATGAAACCCCAGAAGCATCTCTTGGGACCCCTGTGCACATCGAAGAAGAAAATGGAATGAATAATGCATCTTCTCCTATCCCCAAGGTCCAAATCCTGGAGGTCCCACAGAAAGAAAAGGAATTTGAGGGTGTTCAAGACACAAAAATGCCCAATGCTTCAGAGTCTCAAGTGGACAGTTCGAAAAAAAATTCGACGTCGGACGAGCCAGAGAAAGGAGCATCACGACAAGAAGTCAGTGTTTCGACGGTCGATGAACAATTAAGTATCGAGTCTATTCCCAACACCTCTATTTCACTTGGTACTCAAACACTCAATGGGTGATAGACAAAATCCGAACCTTCCGAGCATAACGAGGAAGTTCAAGAACCCAACCTTGAACAAGTATACACTAGCGGAAGTTTGGGAAACACACTCACATCGAGGGATCAACAGATTCCTGAACCTATGGACAAAGTGGCCGACATTCATGCTATATATTATGATCGAAGGAAGAAGGCTACCATCCAGATAACCACCAAGAAGAGGAGGATCAATTTAGATCACTCCATCCTCATCACTACAGAGAAAAATTTGATAAACACAAAATATGCCAAAACATTCGAGCTTATCGGCATGGGGATGGCGATCTCTGATACCACCCTGGACAGAGGTAAAAGAGATGAAAAAGAGTTGGCCACCACCCTGAAAGAGATAGAACATTTGCATCACTTGGCTAAGTACTATCAGGACACCACTCAGGCCATAGTGTACCCAAGGAATGAATTCAAGGAGGCCTATAACAGGTTCACATATGAGCAACACCTATTCAGTAAAGGTATAGCCAAGCTACATGAAGATACTCTCATGGAACTCGCGACGTGCAAGGATATGGTGCGGTGGTATTAAAAAGTGCAACAACCCATGGAGAGAGTAGACTACATTGGTGCAGTTCAACAGGGCCAAGATAAAGAAGATCATGAAATTAAGGTGTTGAATGAAAGCAGTCTTGACCGCATAAGGAAAGCGATCGAGTATTGGGCGAAAATGTCTCGGGAACCACACCGAGAGATTCAAGAGAAATAGGCCAAGTGTGAGAAACACTGGATTGAGATCAATCAGGTGATGAAAGAGATAAGACTTCTTGAGTTCGAAACACCCAACGAATTTTTTGACTTGTGTGACATAGTCGAATCGCACACTAAGAAATATGCATCATGGGCCGAAGGACTGTCAAAGGTGGTGGACACAATGTCAGGGAAGATAAGAAAATTCACGTAACACCTAATCAAAGCTCGGGTTATGATACAACATTTAATTTCCATTATGGTGAAGTATCGGGCACATGCGATATAGATAAGGGAGATCTATGTGGCCCCGATGGAACAATAGATACTCCCATATGCCAACACCTGTGAGGAGTTATTCATCAGTTAGTCGAAGCATGAGAAGCGTCACCCTTTTAAGTGATATTTTGAGATGACTGTTAGAAAACTGTTAGGAGAGAACGCCACGTGGCGAGTTTTGTTTTTCTTAACTACACTTTAGCCGTTATTTTTAGTTAATTTTATGTTATAAATAAGAGCATCGACCGATTAGTTAAGTGTCAATGGTTGTTGCAAGAAACTCTCTTTTCTGGTTTGTTAAAAATTATTTTGAAGCTTCCTTTAATTCAGAAGTCCTTCAGGACCAGAGACAAGTTATATTTTCATCAAACACATATATGATTAGATGTGGAGAAGAACTATTTCCTATCTCGTCTCATGAATGTATGTTGTAACGAGTAAGAGTTATTAAATTCATTGATAAAGTTATCTGATGGAATGTTTTATAGTTATTTTCTTTAATGATGAAGATGAATCATTGTGTTATTATGTGATGGATGATTAGAGTTAAGTTAATTATTTTACTTGCCATTATTTATCACATATGTGTTTTCTTTATGATAATTAGTATCTCAGACAATAATTGAATGCTCACATGGTTAACATATTAGTACTAGGCCCGTGGTATAAAATTTTCGTCTACATGCTTGAGTAGTGGGTTATCCCAAGCTCAGCCTCTTCACCAGTAGCTAAAACCTTTTACCATTTTGTTTTCAAGTTGGTTTATACCAACTTCCATATTATATCGATCCCACCTAAGAGAAAATATAAAAAGAGAAATTCCAAATTGAAGGAGACACCTTCACAAGAAAACGTAAAGCCCATTGATTAATCGGCCTCATCACAAGATCTGGAGAACCATTCCAATATTAAACGTTGCAGAGTCTAATTGGGACTCAATGGCAGGTTTGGTTCCTATTGTTGAATGAAAGGGATTTAGGACCCATCAACAAAATTTACACTATAAGGAGGTCCTGAAGAATGAATGACTAAACACATATTTCACATAATATTTTAGACAACCTGTAGATTCAAAACAACCCACAAGCATGGCTAGTCATTCCCAAGATAGCCCACACACATTGAGTACTCCTGAAATGAGTAACTCACCCCAACCTGAGGAATAACACTTGTTCCCTGAGATACCTTATGCTCTCCCTCATGAGGAATTAAATTAATTCAGAAGAATCATAAGAGCATACTCCCAATAGATCGGTACACTGTCTTTAGCTTCGATACTTCCTCGAAGACAAAAAATAAGTAGAAAAGTGGTCAATACTCCTGATGAGGTTTTCATGCACACAGTAGAATATGTAATAGATTTTGCAATCATCAAAATTGAACATCCTCTTAATCTGATCCCCGAAACACCACCCGACGACGTCTCTAAAATAGACAATTTTTCATAAGAGGAGGAGTTTAACTCAGAATCCGAAGACATGGAATATCACAATGACCATAATGAATAAAGGGGAAACCCACATCAGAACAATCAACCTTGGTTGACCAGAGATGCTTTGGTCATCTTGGGGCATGTCTATAACCTTCCCTGACATCTAGAGAATTTACTTCCTAAGTTTAATCTGAGACCTCAGGTTTGCCTGAAGATCATATCAAGAAATTTATACTAGTGATCAGACTTATGAATGTCCAATATGAAGATGTAGTTTGCAGAATTTTCCCCTACACTTTTGAGAACTCAGCCTCCACATGGTATTTTAAGCTACCTGTAGGATCCATAACTAGTTGGACAAAGTTTCAAAAGGATTTTCTAAATAAATTCTCTGAAGAAACCACTACAGGAGCTTTGATGGTTGAATTGTTCGCAACCGCCATGAGTCAAAAGAGAAGGTTAAATATTTCCATCAAATATTCACAACTATTTTGAACAAATTCCAACCTCAAGGTAAACCAACTCAGGAGTTGCAAATCGAAGTATATGCTAACACCCTTCCAACTTCTATTTCCATGTTTGTTAAGAGGGATGCCAAACAAACCCTGCATGAGAATTTTGAAGAATCCAAAATGATAGAGTTCCAAATGAAGGGATGTAAGGAAGGCCAAGTCTCGTTAGTTAAAAAAGAAGTCCAACCTCCCCCCAGGAGAGGACTCATTTTGACTAGACCACTAGGGAAACAAGCATAACAAGTTCCCGAAAAGGGTAATGGAGATAAAGAATACTTATAGCGCATGGTTAAGAAATTATCAAACGAGATCATAGACATGAAGAGAAACACAGGGGAAGGAAACCAAGGCCAAAGGCCCTATAAGCATTTATTTAAAAGAATCCCTCCATTCAAAGAACTTGAACCTCCCCCAGCTAACTTAAATATCGATTTGGGAAATGTAGCATATCATTATTTCTGTACTTATCACCAATAAAACCACTCTAAAAGAGACTTCCCTCAATGGGTGCATGCCATGAATTTGATGTCCAATCGGTTTCTTGATGAAGTCTCCCTGACCGAATAACCAAGAGGGTCAATTATGAATGTTGTTGATCAGGAAGATATTGATCCACTAGAAGATACAGCCATGCTGATATGGGATCCTGGCCTAATTATGCCTTCTGACAACCTATTGGAATCTCAAGAACCCCCAGTAGAGATATCGATTATGAAAACGTGCAACAAAGGTCCACCTATCTCTAAATATCTCTCTAATACCAAAACTTTAGGGGAAAAGACAACCCTTGATCACCAAAAATCACCCTTTTCTCCTCGTAAGAACCCTATAATCATCCATACCCAAGAATCACCCAAACTTGATTACAATGTAGTTGAATATTTGAAGAAGTTGAGGGATAATATATTAGTTATGCACATTTGTAGGATCCCTCAGCAAAAGGACTTCCTATTACATGCTCTGAAATAAGTATAAAATCCTATGATGAGCACTGACCCAGGAAGAAATCTAATTCCCACAGACCTAGGGAATAAACCAATTGTGAACACTTGTTCTGAAGATAATAAGGGAAGACCTTTTGTCTCACCTTTTCTTTTAACACTTGAATTCTTCAACAGGAACCTCCATAACTGTTTCGTCGATTCAGGAGCATCCTCTAACATTATTGCACTGTCCATCTGTAAAAAACTAAACACAATCCCTATCAAGAGTGATACAAATGTAATACAACTAGACAAAACCTAGGTGAAGGTCATGGGAGAACTTAAAGATGTAATGATCAGAATAGCCATGCATCCTAAGTTTGTGTAAGTCATTGAAATCATTATAGTAGACATCCTAGAAGTTTATGGATTATTGTTAAGCCGAGATTGGTCTGATAAATTAAACGGATACTTTAGTGCAGACTGGGAACACCTTTGGCTACCATTAAAGGGGCACAAGAATATGATCAGAATTGATAGGGAAAGATATCTAAAACATACAGTCACTGATCTAGAAACCATAAATGAACCCTCATCAATAGATTTCACTATGCTAAGAAATTATTCCTACGATTCCTATTTCGGGAAATTCTCTCCAGTTCCATCTGATGTCCCTCTCACTCGGAACTCCAAAATGGTTTTTCAAGAGAATTCGTTGATATAGATGGAGGAAACCCTCTTCTGTCAAGAAGTTGTGCTAGAAACCATGGGACAAAAAATAAGAGAGCAAGAAAGTGATAAGTAAGGGGAAACAAATAACTTTCACTCACAAATTTGGACCATATACTTTGATGGATCTAAATCACAAGAAAGGTCTGGGGCAGGGTGCATCCTCATTGATCCAAAAGGTAAATGCCATTTCCTATCCTGTATACTTGAGTTTGAATGCACAAACAATACCGCTGAGTATGAAGCTCTAGTACAAGGTTAAGTAAATCCATAGACTTAAACGTCAAAGAATTGAAGGTTTTCGAGAATTATGAAATTATTGTTAGACAAGTAAGAAATAATATACATTGCAATTCCCCACACCTAAATAATTATCAATCGGAAGTGCATAGGTTAATAGAGAATTTTGAAGTTTTCAATATCACCATGATCCCCAGAGCAAAGAATATCCTTGTTGATTCCCTAACCACAATGACTTCAAGGTTGTCACCTCTAAAATATTACGGAGCCTCCTGATTCACTATGGAACTACTCTACAAACCATCCATGTCTAACAACATTTATAATTGGAAGGTCTTTGAAGGGGATGAGTAGATCATAAAATTTCTAACTAACCAAGATAATTTTAAGGACTTAGCTATTGATTATAATTTATAACTAACCAAGTCGAGTTGGCAAGAGGGGCACCCAAACACAATGCAAGGCCAGTTGGCAATATGGGCGCCCAAATGCATGAAGAGCCATAAAAATATGCACGAATGGACGTAACAAAACACATGAAGAGCCGCAATGAAAACGACCACACAAGGGAGCACTAGGAAAAAAGACGAGATGGATGACGGATAAGAACCAATTTTGGCTTGGAGGTAGATTTTTTAATAAGGCCTCACAAAGGTTGGAGGGTTCACTGTCCCCTCTTCTTCTTTTTGTTGCGGTTGTTTTGAGCCCACGTCGGGAGCGCCCTTTGTTCTTGTCCGACAACACTTCGTGGACCGAAGATTGAGCTAGGAGGAGGGAGTGCGGTTGGGGATGTTCTCAGCTTCTTTTGTCTAAGGGTTAAGGTGGCAACAGGGGTCGTTTTGGCGGGTAGCACCACATTGATGCTGGTATTGGACTAGTTCCGTGGATCCTAAAGACACCTTGATGCTTTGTTTGGAAGCTTGGAGGGATCACTGTCCCCTCTTCTTCTTTTTGTTATGGTTGTTTCTAGCCCATGTTGGGAGCGCTCTTTGTTCTCCGTTGAACCCACTTCATTGATCGAAAGTTGAGAAATGAGGAGGGAGTGGGGTTAGGGGATGTTCTCACCTTCTTTTGTCTACAGGTTAAGGTGGCCGTAGGGGCCGTTTCGGCGGGCATCACCACATTGACGCTGGTATTGGACTAGTGCCGTGGATTCTGAGAACATCTTGATGTGTTGTTTGGAAGGTTGGAGGGTTCACTGTCCCCTCTTATTCTTTCTGTTGCGGTTGTTCTGAGCCCATGTCGGGAGCCGTCTTTTTTCTCGGTTGAAATCGATTCATGGACTAAAAGTTGAGAAAGGAGGAGGAGGGAGTGTGGTTGGTGTTGGTTGATTTTTTGTAAGAGGCCCTACACCCTCTTTTCATTGGGAGTGCTTCATTGTAGTTGTGACCCTCAGTTCATCCAGTGTTGATATTTTGTTAGGTGGCTTCTCTGCCTCAGCGTCTGAATGCTATTGCTTGCACCCATCGCTGGGGGTTTGTTGATATTTGGGCATGGTTTTTTCAAGGGCAGAGAGGCAGTGGGTTCCCTTCCGGTGGGTGTGATTATGGGTAAGAGAACTCAGATCCTCTTTCCTTGCGAGTGTCAGTCGGTTTTGGGTAAGTAAGAGAACTCACATCCTCTTTCCTTGTGAGTGATTTGATGTCCTTTTCTTGTGGTCCTTGGTTTGTTCGACGATGATTTCGGGTCATCGCGCTTGGTTGAAAAGCCAGTGGCGCAAAGCTACCATGTGTCAGATTATGAATGAACACCTCTAAGTCAGAATCCATGCTAGAAGCGGCGCTTGTCACTCATCGACTGTATATTGACCCGTAGTAGGGGTGTCACTTCGGCACCCCCAGGGGCCCGTGTCACTTGCGAACCTCAACCGAGAAGTGCCTCGGTTGGGGCAGCTTTGAAGTTCAATTTCAAATGGTCGTTGAGAAGAATCCTTTGTAGATTACTTAAATACGCGACAGGGTATTGTAAGTGGTAGAGTGGCCTTGCTGCCACGATCCACTGAGATTTAGCCCTTTGTCACCTCAATTTGGAGCCTATGCTCATCCCATCCTAAATCTCGACACCTCTCGTTTTGCATATGAAATGTTTTGTGCGTGTGCAGGCATTTCAGGGTTTCTGACTCTCGACCAAGGGAGAAACCGTCCCAAGGGTTTTCATTCAGGAAACCCCAAGTTTGCCTTGCATTTGGGAGAAACCGACCCAAGGGTTTGCATTCAAGAAACCCCAAGTTTGTCTTACATTCGGGACAAACCGACCCAAGTGTGGGGAATTCAGGGTTTTCGAGTCTCGACTGTGGGAGAAACCACCCAAGTGCAGGGAATTCGGGGTTTTCGAGTCTCGACCATGGGATAAACTGGCCTAGGTGAGGGAATTCACGACCGTGGGAGAAACCGGCCCAAGTGAGGGGAATTTGTGGTTTCTGAGTCTCGACCATGGGAAAGGCATGGCGCCCACGGTTCTCATTCAAAGCACCTCCCAAGATGAGCTTCGCTACACTTACCACTCATGTGCTATCGAGCAATGTGATAACAAGCCACGAATCAACTAAGTCGCTTCCATGCCCCCGCCCAAGTGCGAGGGTGGGAAACTTGGGGAGTTTCCATGGTCAACTAGGCAGCGAAAGCCACCCAAGTGAAAGTGTAGGAAACTTGGGGTCTCCTTACCCGGCCACAATGGGAAGAACCCAAAAGTGCAAGCATGGGAAACTTGGGGTTTCCATATCCGACCATCGAGAAAAATCATCCAAGTGTGGGAAACACGGGGTTTCCATGTCCGACCGCGAGGGAAATCGTCTATGTGTGGTGGGAATCACCAAGTTTACGTGTACGATCATGATGGAAAACCTCTATAGTTGCAACGAAATTAGGGGTTTCTG
>JASDQU010375254.1:13373-26070 GCA_032191745.1 Picea mariana
TCGTGAAACACAGGATTCTTAGAGAGCTTCATACGGCTCTGGTTATCACAACGAATAATGGTAGAATCCATCTCATGATCAATAAATATGCAAGGAGCTTGCGAAGCCACACTACTTCACAAACTGCCACACTCAACACCATATACTCTGCTTCTGCGACACTCAAAGCCACAGAGCTTTGTTTCCTGCTACACCAAGAAACCATGGCAAACCCCAAGGTAAAACAACAACCAGATGTGCTCTTCTGATCCACTACGCTCCCTACCCAATCTGCATCGGCATATCCCTGCAATCTCATGTCTACATCGGAGGCATATCTCAGGCCATATCCAATTGTGCCTCGTAGATATCTCAATACATGCTTCGCTGCTATCTAGTGAGTTTGTCTCGGCTGACTCATAAACTGGCTGAGTACATTCACTGCATAGCATATATCAGGTCTGGTGTTAACCAAATACATCAATGATCCAATCAACTGTCGATATAGATGTGGATCAATCTCGCCTGAACCAGTAGAAGCCTTGTTCATTTTCTTCAGATCCATCACCATCGGTGTAGGCATGGATTTGTAGTCTGTCATACCGAACTTCTTCAATATCTCCACTATATACTTTCTTTGACTTAGGAAAATCTCATCAGTCCTCTACCATACTTCTAGTCCCAAGAAGTAGTGCATCATACCCAGATCCTTCATCTAGAATTCAAAAGTCAATGCTCGGTTGCATTTAGCAATAAGTCTTTCTGAACCGGTGAGGAATAAGCCATCAACATACAAGACCAAGATCAGGCACTCGTCACCAACAATGTGATAATATAGGTTTGGATCAACAACACTTTTGCTGAAGCCCAAACTCATCAGAAATCTATCCATCTTCTTGTACCAAGCACGAGGTGCCTACTTTAGTCCATACAAGGCCTACGAGAAATCTCATGTGTGCAGGTTAAAGAAAGCCCTGTATGGAATAAAGCAAGCACCTCATGCTTGGTATGAGAAAATGGATGGATTCTTGATGAGTTTGAGCTTCAGCAAGAGTGTTGCTAATCCAAACCTATGTTATCATATTGTTGATAACGAGTGCCCAATCTTGGTCCTGTATGTGGATGACTTATTACTCACCGGTTCAAAAAAGACTTATTGATGAATGCAAGCGAGCATTGACTTTTGAATACGAGATGAAGGATCTGGGTATGATACACTACTTCTTGAGACTAGAAGTATGTCAGAGGACTGATGAGATTTTCCTCGGTCTAGGAAAATATATAGTGGAAATATTGAAGAAACCCGATATGACAGAGTGCAAATCCATGGTGATGGATTTGAAGAAAATGAATGATGTTGATTCAAACGAGATTGATCCACATTTATACTGACAACTAATTGGATCATTGATGTATTTACCAGACCCAATATATGTTATGCAGTGAATGTACTTAGTCAGTTCATGAGTCAGTCGAGACAGACTCACTGGATAGCAACGAAGCATGTATTGATATATCTACGAGGCACTATTGGATATGGCCCGAGATATGCCTCCAGTGTAGACTTGAGTTTGCAGGGATATGTTGATGCAGATTGGGCAAGGAGCGCAATGGACCGAAAGAGCACATCCAGTTGTTGTTTTACCTTAGGGTCTACCATGGTTTCCTGGTGCAACAGGAAACAAAGCTCTGTGGCCTTGAGTACCGTAGAAGCAGAGTATATAGCTTTGAGTGTGGTAGTCCGCGAAGCATTGTGGCTTCGCAATCTCCTGACAATTTATTTGATCGTGAGATGGATCCCACCATTATTCATTGTGATAACCAAAGGTGTGTGAAGCTCTCTAAGGACCCTGTGTTTCACGATAGAAACACATTGAGATAAAATATCATTATATCAAAGACATGGTGTAGAGGAAAGCAATACACGTGCAGTACCTTCCTACACATGAGCAAATTGCAAATATCTTCACCAAACCGCTTGCCAAGACGAAGTTCGAGTACTTCCGTGAGAGACTTGGCCTGGTGGAGAATACCTCCCTAGCTGAGAGGGAGTGTTCATGATTACAGCCAAGACGAAGTTCGAGTACTTCCGTGAGAGACTTGGCCTGGTGGAGAATGCCTCCCTAGTTGAGAGGGAGTGTTGACGATTACAGTTGCGTGAGACATCCTCCAGGACACAGACTGAGTGAGTCAGCCTGTGAGAGAGCCCATGAGTTAGGCGTGCCCATGAGATGGGTGTGTTGTTCCTCTCTGAGACGGAGATGGAACATTGTGTGCCCCTGTGTAGGGAAGATGCCCATGAGTTGGGTGTGTCGTTCTCTCTAAGACGGAGATGAAACGATGTGTACCCCTGTGAGGGGTGAAGGAGCCCATGTGATGCGTTTACTGTTCATCTTTGTGTAGAGAGTTGAGACGATGTGATACTCCAGATGATTCTCCTGTGAGACTCAGTGAGATAGAGATCTGTTGAGTAGGACGTCCCTATGGCTGAGCACAGGTGGACGTGATCCTAGTGGCTGAGCACTAGTGAGTGTGTGTCCAGATGATTCTCCTGTGAGATTTAGTGAGATAGAGATCTGTTGACTTGGACGTCCCTGTGGCTGAGCACAGGTGGACGTGCCCCTAGTGGTTGAGCAATAGTGGGTGTGTGAGATCCCTTGCTATATTGTCTAAGAGTCAGATTTACCTGTAACCCTAATTGTGATGTAAAGGGTACAGGTCAGCCCCACCATAAAGTGAAAGATAATTGATGTAAAAGATAATTAATATGGTAATTATTAATTATATTCTGAGTTTTTGAGGTTGGCCCTATTGTGCCAATAGACACCACTTTTAATGTGTCCAGACTAATATAAATAAAGGTGATTTCCCCATTGAGGAAACATAACACACATGTGATTTTGGAAATTTCAGCAAGTACAAGTTCTAGGGCTGAAGTGCGCACCTCTCTTGGGTGCTAGCCTCCTTGGTTTTGTAAGCACCCTTTTGTGTGCTAGGTTTATGGTGTGGGAGGTCTTTCTCTCAAAGAATATAGCAAAGGATTGGTTGGGTTTTCTTCCCTTTTTGAGAAGGGTTTCCCAGGATACTTCTTGTGTACTTGTGCATAGTATTTCTTCTTGTGATCTTGGTTACTGCAACAAATTGTTTATGGTGTAACTACAATTGTCTATGGTTCAAGTAAAATGCTAAAATTGGAATAAACTTCATGCTTGAGCCTAGCCTAGTGAAAAATCAACAATAATTAGCCCACTTGAGCCCTTTTTCCTTTAGGCATGAAACCACTTAGTGCCCATACTCAAAGAAAACCCTACAACAAGATGTAATATGCTCATAATCTACCACTGAGTCCAGCTATGGTTACCATATCTTAAAAAGATTTGATCTGACAGTCCTTTACTCAAATCTGCAAAGATACATAGGTGAGCAAAGGTAGTGGTCACTTTGGTCTTGGTGGCTTTGCTAATATGAACATATCCCCCAGGTGTTAGCGTTGGAAGTCACCTCTGGATTGCAGCAGAGCTAAGCCCAAGGCCAATCAGTTTATATGTCACAATAAATAATTTAAAGGGTGGTCTAATGGATGTAGTCTCAAGATTATATCGCTTTAACTCAGAATCCTGGACCATGCAATGCGTAGGTAAGTGAGATCTTGATCTAACTTCAGTCAGTAAGTTGCAATAAAAGGGTGAGTAGGGGGAAGAACTGGTAAGGAGATGTAAGGGCCTGCTATGGACATCCGGTCTTTCGGCAGCCTAAGGAGGAAAAGCTTCAAGAACGAGATCCTCTTGGACCCAAAGCTTCAGACACTAAGATATGTCTAATGACACAATTACAACAGCACGATGATCAAACCTACATCACAATGCTATTGTAACAGCCTGATTGGATCCTCCAATTCGGAGCTACTCAGTATAAGAGGGGGGAAAGATAACATGGGAAACTGATTAAAACTGGTGAAAATATTGCAATGATCAAACCTACATCACAACCCTCAACTGGATCCTCTAATTCCGAGTGTCTTAACACAACGTTTACAAAGAGATGGAAAGAAGTTGACTTTCATTAAACAAGAAGTCTCAAATACAAATACATAACCGGAGGAACCAGTGCTTCATCAAAACTTTACAATACGGGAGCCTAGCTCAACCAACAACCCTTACAAAAATATCAAAATTGAGTATTTATACTCAAAACAAAAATCACAGAAGCAAAATCGAGAGGCTGCATTGAAGGCATTACGTGTGCATGCTTCCTGTCGAACTGTGCATACATTCTCTGACCAGTCGTGAACTTCGATCAGACGCAAGCGGGCTTTAGAACAAACCTGCTGATGAGCTGACTAACTGGTGATCCTTTCCTGCGCTTTCTACTTATGGCAGAAACAACGTTCAACCACCGCCAACTACCTTCATAAATGCTTCATTGGGATCGAAGAAGGCTCAAGTCAACTCCGCACCTATAAGACGTGGCAGCCTCAGCATTCGCCGTCTGGATCTGAGCTGGATGCTTACGGGGAAGCCTGACGGCAGATGTGGCTGCTGACGAAGTGATTGACACACTCGGTATGGTGTAGCGGACAGGAGATGGCTAGGTGGACAGTTGTGGATGGACAAGGAGACTGAGGATAGAGTGGGGGCCACACAAGCGGGGTTGAGGTGTAATGGGATGGAGGTGATGTGGAGCGAGGTGGCACAAGTGGCGGGAGATGAGAAAGGGATGGGTATCGGAGGGACGGTGAGTGGAAGACAGATGGAGGGAGCGGAAGTGATAAGGAGCGGCCACTTGTCGGCCCGGGATAGGACATTATGTGCACATGCGCATATCAAGGCTGCGAAAAGCGGTTTGGAACTTCCCTGCTTTTGGCCCCAATGTGCGTCTTTGGCTGACACGTAGCACCTTTACAAACCATGGTTGTTTTTCCCAATCCGCTCTATCCTTTTTATCCTGTGCGCATGTTGAGGCCCCAATATGGCCCTCGATCGTTGATCTGGGGTGCTTAGCTCTCGACCGCCTAGATTTGCGTGCGTCTCATCATGTCGCGCCAAAACATCACATCGCACCTCTAACTTAGGATATAAGCCGAATTGTGGGTTTTTGCCTGCTTTCTTTAATTATTTCGCCAAGGGGTCAACTTCTGAGGAAAACACCCCCCTTTTACAAATAAATGTGATAACACCAGGACATCACCAATAGCCTCCAGGGATTTGAGGCTCTAAAATTCCAAATGCAGATTTACAATCAAATCCACAAGGGAACTAATGATAGGGTTTCGATATTAGGATGCATGGTTGCATAAATAGGCCAACACTTCTCATAAACCACGAACTACACAACACAATTTCCAAACGATCCTTAGCGAAGACAAATTCAAGAAAAAAGAAGATTTTTGCATTAGGATGAATGGTCATAGTGCTCATGAGAAAAGAGCACCATGATGATGCAATCCAAACCTACCACTGCTTCAATGAGGGCCACAATGCATTAAACTGAAAGATCGATTCATGCTCCTTGAGATCACTGATCTCTAACTCAATCCAATCAACATTTAACACAATATCGAGAACAATTTCCTTCTCCATGCAAAAGGCTATGAAACCGAGTGAAACAGAGGCCATGGGCACCGTACCAAGAACAAATCCAGATCCTTTCAAACCAGATTGAAGTAGCGAGTCTTTGAAAGAGATGCCTATTACAAGCATCGCGACTCCAAAGGAAGGATGAGACTCACTAGACGAGTACTTGTTGAGAACCCTCGCAAAGGCCGATGATATTTTTGCCTCAGGTTGTTATTGGTCATATTCACTTACAAGTGTTGATGATTGCAGCTATGTGAGACATTCTCCATCTTACAAACCTGTGAGATGTGGATCATTATAGCCATGTGAGATATTCTCCAGCTTACAAACCTGAGAAAAAGCCCCTGAAGAGGGTGTGTGGTTCCTATCTGAGACGGAACTAGAATGTAGAGATGACCTCCTCCATTCAAAGAGTTGAGAAGAACTCCAGATGATTATCCTGTGGGAAAGATGATCTGTTGAGTTCGACGTGCCTGTGGCTGAGCACAAGGTGAACGTGTGAAATCCCAAAGTGTTGGGTGCATCGTCATGAGAACAGAAATGAATATGATGTATTAGCCTCCTCTGAGCAACAGAGTTGACGAGAAACTCCAGATGACTCTCCTGTGTGATGCAGTGGGAAAGAAGATCTGTTGAGGGGACGTACCTGTGGACGAGCACAGGTGAACGTGTGAAGAACTAGTTCTTCTGTGTAATGCAGTGAGCCAAAGATATGGACATCCCTATGGATGTGCCCCTAGTGGATGAGCACTAGTGGGTGTATCAAATCCCTTTCTATATTGTTCAAGAGTCAGACCTACCTGTAACCCTAATTGTAATGTAAAGGGTACAGGTCGGCCCCTCCTTAATGTGACTAGTAATTAATGTAAAAGATAATTAATCTGGTTAATATTAATTATATTATAAGCTAGTGAGGTCGGCCCTGTTGTGCCAATAGACACTTCTGTTGACAGGTTCAGGTTAGTATAAGTAAAGGTAAATTCCCCATTGAGGAAACATATCCTTAAAGTGAGTTTGGAAATTCCAGTAAGTACACCTTCTTGGGAAAAGTGCGCATCTCTCTTGGGCGCTAGTCTTCTAGGGTTTGAGCACCCTCTTGTGTGCTAGGTTTTATCTTGGTGGTGAAGGTCTTTCTCTTGAGGAATATAGTAAAGGATTTGGCTGGGTTTTCTTCCCTTGTTGAGAAGGGTTTCCCAAGATACTTCTTGTGTTCTTGTGCATGGTGCTTCTTCTTGTGATCTTGGTTGCCGCAACATTTATGATTATGGTTAAATGCTAAAAATGGAATGAACTTCATGCTTAACCTTGACTATTGAAAAATCAACAACAAGGTCCATGGAGGAAGAGGAGGGGACCTTATTCACCACAAGCAAGAGAGGGGGAAGCTCAAACATAGAACCCTATGCATCCAAGATGGAAGCAAGACTCCAAAAGAGGGATGAGGCACACTAAACGAGTACTTCTTGAGAACCCTCACAAAGGTCGACAATATTTTTCCCTTAGGTTGTTGTTGGCCATATTCAGTCACAAGGTCCATGGAGGAAGAGGAGGGACCTTATCTACTGCAAGCAAAAGAGGAGGAAGCTCAAACATAGAACCCTGGGCATCCAAGATGGAAACAAATGGTCCCCTATGTGAGGGCATCTTCTTCCCATGAGGAATGGCAAAGTTGTCTGTGGGTAGGAAGGGAGGAAAATCTGTTGCCCCTCTCATCATGTACTACAAAAAACGAGAAAAGGGTGGCAATAGGCAAGGAATCTCTACCTTCCCAGATTCCACAAAAGCTCGAGGCTTTGTCAACATAGGGCGCAAGGCCATGGTGAGGAGGATAACATTCCTTTCTCACAATCACCTGGGCTAAACCCAATTGACAACTAAAGGGTCAACTTATAACTAATGTTACTTACTCTATGATGCAGATATGATGCTGAAAATTTGAAAGAACATGGATCATAGTCTTCTTTGAAGTTCTTCAAATTCAACCTAAATTTGAGTTTTGTACTACAAGATTTGAATACTTTACAACAATTGCTTATCTACTCAAAAAAATAGGGATTTTTCGGAACCACTAACTTCTGAATCCAATATCTCTACACTGATTAGCCAAATTTGTCCCAAAAATTGGCATATATATTCTCCTCTATTTCTTCTTCCAAATGCTTTTTGAACCAACAAATTTGGACATACCAATCAAATGTTATGCCCAATATTTGTCACTTTTTACCCTTTTGTGGGGACCAGTTTACCGGCTGGCCTTGTACTAGAAATATCTTTGTGATTACAGCTCCAATTTCCATGAAATTTCGACTTGTAAGAATCTGAAATTTCCACATTCCAGTGATCTGTTCACACTCAATTTGGATCAGCCAATAGAGGATTATGCATAATTTATGAAACACTGTTATTTTTAACCACTCCTCATAGAGAAAACTTGTAGAGTTTTTATCTCCTTGATTTTCGCACCAAATAAGAGGAAATTTTAACTTATAACAGCCTTGGATGTCTTCTTTCAGGTGAATTACATCCCAATTAATTTGGCTTTGAAAATGCAAAGTTATGTACAATTTACTGCGATGTAMTTATTTTAGCAATTCTTAGGACTGGATTTGAACCCTAACTTGTATGCACTATATCTCCTAGAATTTCACACCAATTATGCTGAGATTTAAACCAACGGTACTACTTCAAAGTTCATGCCTGCTTTCCGAAAAATCAAACATCATATAACCTAAAAATTGCAAGTAGCTCCGGGAATGAAAGGTATGCCTTGAAGGTGTAGGTCCAAGAATCACCTGCTCTAATAAAAACCCTTAATTCTATGCACTGTACCACCTAGAATTCATGCCAATTTTACGAAGATTTAAACCAGAGATACTAATAGATGCCTTTTTTAAAAAAATCAAACAACACTTAACTTGGATCTTTGTATCAAACTCTATAACTTATAGCTCTGGGGCTGAAGAGTATGCTTTGCAGGTGCAGATTCGAGAATTGCCTCCTCTGATACCACTAGTTATGATCCAAGTTACCCAAACAACATAATAAATACTGAATACAGCGAATAAAGATTGGGAGCATGGCCCCCAATAATGATAATAATGATAAGTTACACAGTAACTCCTAAGATCTAAGGAGAATAACTCCCAATAGCCCTAAAAATAACAATATCAAATGATCAAATAAATTGTGTATGAATGGATGGCTATACTAATCTCCTATAAATACTAATTCTCACTGAATTACTCATATAGGCCCAGTTCCAGGCCATCCTACTATTTACTTATACAAGTGACCCATTATATTGCCCAGAGTGCCATAACACAAATGCTGCCTTTAACAAGCTTGAAATGTATTCCAGGACTAATTGTAGCAGAACTCAAAGGTTCAAATCACAGTTACCACCTAAAAGCTGACAGATGGTGCATAAATTCTATCTAGATTTATTTTATTCTATTAATAAAATCTGTTTCGAAGGACTGACAAGCCATCTACTCAATTTGATTGACAAATTAAATAATCACTCGGAAAAATACTACTGATCGTATAAAAGATGGAAATAATTTCGAAAATAAGTATAAAGCAAGAAGAGGAAATTGTTACAGGAAAAACAACCACAAAATTTTCATTTAGAGATGATTTGTCTTCAAGATTTATCCCAAACTCTATTGATCTCAGTAATCTTTGCTCAATATCCTATGAAAAGTTTGACAGAATTGACACTTACCTCAGCTTTTGGAGATGGTGACATCGATAAATTATGTCGAAAAGCCTTAAAAGCACGCTTCACAATTTCTTTGTCTCCAAGATTTTCCACAATTGAAGCCCGTTTGTCTGTTGCAAGAGAAAATGGCTGAGGCACTGTAGTATTAGCACGTTGGGATCCCGAACTCGGTGAGATGTGCAAGGAAACAGGTGCTGGCTTTTGGCTCTGACTCGTGTCCACACCTGATATTTTCCTCCTCGACATCACATCCTTTTCCATTTTTGTTGACACATTGGGAAGATTTTTGATAGAAGAAGAAACCTGAGGTTTTGGAGGCCTGGTTGTATGACCGTTTGACATATTTGTTGCAGATTCTGTTTTGTTCTTCTTCATTTGAGCTTGCACATGTCCGTTTGAAGCAACAGTCTCCTAAACAAATATAAACATAACAAGACGAAGAACAAAATAAGACTTTTATAATGGAAGAGATCCACTGCAAGGCCCATGGCTTGATTGCATCCATTCCTCAATCAATGTGAACTACTGTAATAGAATCATAGAAGAGAAATACATAGTACTGAAGTAAATTATTATACCCTTGTTGATTACCTTCAACCAGAAGGTTTTCATCTTAGGCAGGAGAGATCCAGTGCAGTAAAAAAGGGGGACGTTAAAAAAAGGCATAACATTTCACAGACAACGTGATGAAAGATCACCTTGGAAGGGGGCTTTTTCTTTTGTTTGAATTTGCTGGAGTCCTCTTTTGCGTGCTTCAAAGATTTCTTCTTTCCCACTGCAGCCTCTTCCAGGCCTTTGGGAATCGTTTCCACCTTTGCAAGGGTACTATCTTGTTTAGGCAAAGCAGGCTTCTCTGCTCCATTCATCTTCAGACCCTCTGAAACACAATTAATGTCTAATTTGGCCTCAGCAATTGGAGATACCGCCTCCAGAGGTACTTCTTCATGGTGGACTTCATCATTTTGTGAAGGTACAATAGTCTCAGCAATTAAAGAAGATACCTCTACCTCTAGAGGTATTTCTTCACAGTGAGCTTCATCTATATGTAAAGAAGATGTATCCTGGATTACTTCCTCTTTAGACTCTTTACCTCTATTCATGTCATGAGCCCCACCCTCTGTGTTGGATCCATGGCATGCGTTATTGTCAATATACCATGCAGGATCGCCATTAGGCACTTGTTCATTGTGCTCTTCAGGAGCTAGGGCATCCATATCCTTGTACTGGTTGTTCTCTTCTTCTGTTAGGGACTGCTGTAGCAAAGCTCTTTGAGCGGCAATCTTTTTGTAATGGGCATCAAAGTATGCCGCCTTCTTAGCAACTGAACCTGGAGTCGAACATTTCTCCACCTCCTCCAAATATCTGTTCTGGGAAAATGCTGACCATTTCTCCCATGATAGTGTATCAAGTGAGAATCTACCAAAAGATATCGAACCATCCACCAGACACTCAGGAGCAGGTTCCACCTGTGATTGATTGCTGAATACAATTACATCAACACTAACATACACAGCTGACATAAATTCATATGAATCTAACAATCAGACTTATGTAACTGAGATTAAGGTAAACTGCTATATAAGAACAACTGTAATGTGAAGTCTGAAACTGAAGCCTCTTTCAGATGTAGATCTGTCAATGTAAACATGTATTATCAAGTGTGTATATATTATCTAGATGTGCATAGATCAGCAGAAGCTATCTGGATTCTATCCTAGATCCACAACTACTGTACGCAAAGTGACACCAGCAAATACATAAAAACGGACAAGCCCTGCAAAACTAGAGATCAGTTTCCAAAAACTAAAGCTTATATGATTTTCACCTGCATCCACTGAGCACATACCGAGACAGTCCCTTCAATGAATTGATCAAATTGTTGAACCTTGTGTGGTTAGGTTCTTGGGTTCCTGGAGCTAATCAAAGGTTCAAAACCCATGAATACATTTATGGTGCATGTGAAACGCGTGAATACATTCGGGGTGCATGTGAAACCCAAGCCATACAAGGAGCCGCCCTTGTCTGGGAGTTGGGACCTCAACAACTTGGTGGGTTTTACACTCTGCTACCTTTCTCTTTTGCATTTCCTCCAAAAGCAAAACACACAAGAGAAAAATCATAACACTTACTTGGCTCTGGTCCTTAATCTCACGAGTGTCAATAAGACCATCAGGACTCCACTCAGAGCAAGCTTCTTCTTCACCCATGGCTTCCCCAACCTGCAAAATCGTCAGAAAGCTGTATCTTCAGTCATCCAACCCTCCCTTTATTAGTCATCATCACGGCATGCAAGTTTCCTCCATTAATGTACCGAGGTCCAATATCCGATTTGGAAAAATCTCTGTTTGAAAAGATGGCTGAGGTGCCATCAATGAACTGTGAAGAGAAACAAACAGCCTGGGGGATAAAAACAAAACCACCCAATTCACTAAAACAAGTACAGTGCATGTGCTCTCTGTTCAGGGATTTTTGTCAGCTATTGGCAATTATTCACACAATTGTGCAACGTTTGCAACAGTATACGACTACCCCATTCTCTAATATTTTATGTCGTGCTGTATAAAAAACATGAGTTGTCAGCAAATATAGAGAGGTGAAGATTCTTAGTATGGGCCTATCAAAATAATTGAAGACTTTCGCAAGACTCAAGTTTGGAAGTACATTTATTTACATCAACTACCCAAATACAACTGCAATAACCCAGCTGGAAACAATAATGCTTAACGGAACAGGAACCGGATTTTAACAAAGCTAAGACCGTATTAATAATGCCCAGCTTCAGCTTACCAGAACACATACTATGTTAATATTACAAGAATGTAGTCTGGCCCTGCATTATCTCAATTATAGGTCTGATTGTCAGCTGGGTTTCCTACCTTCAACTGTGAACAACCGCCAACAGTATTATTGTCGAGAGATTCTTCCCAATGAAGAGCTTGAAGACTGAAGGAAAAAGCAGGCCTGCAGTGAAGAAGTTTGGCCCGATAAATTCTTTCCAAAAGATGTTTTGGGAAGTTGAAGAATCACAGGATAGCAGTGAAGATGGGTTTAGAGAACCGTCTCAGCGTTTCCGTTTGGCATTCATTGCTCACAACAATGGTTGTCTGAACGGAAGCCAAGCCTGCATTTCATATTGAGGACAAAATGAATAACATTGCCTTCAATATTTTGAAGATAATGAACGAGGTTGATGTAAAAGATCAAAGCACCCTGAGTAAGTTTGTTCTCAAATTGAATTATTGTCTTTTTAATTCGAAATTCGGTATTTTACATGTCTAATTGTTTTTTAAATAAAATAGTACTCATGTACCAAATAAGGGTGTCAAAGTTATATGACAAGAATGGAAGCTTGTTTGGATACGATTTACATCAACACTGTTATTTCACTATAAATTTAAAATAGATATAAAAAAACATTACA
>JASDQU010375255.1:6952-20938 GCA_032191745.1 Picea mariana
AACTCGTTCTTTCACCCTCGTAGATTCCAATTTCACCATGAAGTCACATACACAGCAATATAACAGCAAATGTATGACAAAAAGCAAACATTCATGAGCATATCAACATCAAATACACAAAGAACAACACAAACCATGAAATTGAATCAAAGCTCTTTCTATTAATTCAAATGTTTGTACATGGGTGTTCTTCATACAGTTCTCTGCATGCTCTTCTCTCTTTCTGCTTCAATCCGAATTTTTACAATGCACAATGAGGGTGTCTATATCCGTTTTCCCTCTTGGACTCTAAAGATATCAAATCTAGAATTAAAATTCCAATCTAATTGCATTAACTATCTTAAATGCCTCATCTACCTAAGGACGAGAGAAATCCGCTCAAGGTCCAATTACAATGTACAAGTGCGCCTCATTTAATTACACATTTAAAGTTTTTGGCGCATCAATCCAAGGGAAATTCAAAATTTGCGCTGGCTTCTGTACAGTTGTCTTCCTCTTTCCGNGCAAGGCAAGGCAAGGCATGGCATGGAATGGAAAGGAAAGGCATGGCATGGCATGGAAAGGAAAGGCATGGCATGGCATGGCATGGCATGGCATACCTTTCCTTCACTTTCCTTTCCTTCACTTGCCTTGTTGTGGAAGGCATACCATACCATACCACACCATCCCATGGCAAGGCAAGGCATGCGATACCATACAATACCATACCATGCCATGACATGGAAAGGCAAGGAATACCATACCATATCATAACATATTATGGCATAGAAAGGCAAGGAATGCCAGACCATACCATACCTACAAAGGATACCATACCATACCATATCATGGCAAGGCAAGGCAAGGATTACCATACCATACCATGGGAAGGCAAGGCAAAGAATACTATACCATACCATACCATGGAAAGGAAAGGAAAGGCAATGGAAGGAAAGGCATACCATACCATACCATAACATGGCTTGATAAGGTAAGGAAAGGAATACCATACCATGCCATACGAAACCATGGCAAGTAAAGCCATACCATACCATACCATGGCAAGGAAAGGCAAGGCATATCATACCATAGCATGGAAACGCAAGCATACCATACCATGGCTTGGAAATCCAAGGAAAGGCATACCATACCATGGATTGGAAAGGAAAGGCAAGGCATACCACATACTATACCATACCATACCATGCCAAGGCTACCATACCATTCCAAGGCAAGGCATGTCAACCATACCATACCAAAGATACCATACCATACCAAGGAAAGGCATACCATATCATACCATACCATACCAAGGCAAGGCAAGCCATTAAAAGGAAAGGAATTGTAGATTTTAACCTTGTACAATATTTTACTGCAAACAAATGTTCAATAAAAGAACATAAAAGATACAATGGAAAATACACACATTACACAGATATTTTTCCCCTGGAAACCCAAACCAGGAAAACCAAAATATTCTATATTCATTCATACTGATACATTGTTTACAATAAAATATACATATAGGATCTGGCGGCATCCAAAACCCTAACCCAATGACCTGGATTAGTCAAAAACCTTAATTCATTAATTGGAAATAGAAAACCATCGAAAAAAAACCATGTGCTGAAAAACTGCCCAACAATGGACATGAAAATCGAGGCGACATGAAAACTTAGGCAAAATGTCACACATTTCCTAAGGAAAAATATTTTCTCGGGGGTGTTTCCCCCGAACCCTCGTAGGGGGGGGGATAGCACCCCCGCTGCGTACCCAACATAACGTAGAAAACACTAGAGCCAGTCGTGCAAATACTATAACACATACCTAACATTCTCCCACTTGTTGTTTTCTTTGCATACAGGGGGTTACAAGCTTACATATTCAACAATTCAGGGAAACAATTCCCATGGATCCTCTACACCAAGAGAACTTTTCAGTGCTCACAGATTTTTTTAATGAATCTGCAACATTCTTCAAAGTGTCCACCTTCATCATTAACACTTTTTTTTCTTCAACCATGTCTCTCACAAAGTGATATTGAATATCAATATGTTTTGTCTTTGAATGATAAGCCAGGTTATTCGCCAGGAAATTTGCACTCTGACTATCACAATCTATTCTTACAACTTTTTGTACCAACCCAATACCTGAACACAATCTTTGCAACCATAATGCTTCCTTACTTACATGAGTGGTTGCCATGTATTCAACTTTTGTAGTTGAAAATGCCACTACATCCTATATTTTTCTCATCCAACTAATTTCTCCTCCAAATAGGTTAAACACATACCCACTTGTAGATCTCCTATGATCCAGATCTCTAGTTGAATCTGCATCCACAAATCTATGTATGTACAACACTATGTCCAATTCTGGTCTTCCTTGATAGCACAATCCATAGCTAGCAGTACCACACAAATACCTAAAAACCCTGTTTACTATTGCCCAATGCTCCTTTCCTGGTTTTGACATACACCTAATCAAAACTCCCACTGCATATGCAATGTTCGGTCTAGTGTAGACCATTGCATACATCAAACTGCCAACTGCACTCACATATGGAATACGAGACATGTCCTCCTCCTCTTCTTGTGTCTTGGGACACTAATCTGCAGATAACTTTACACTAACATGAATAGGGACCTTGATTGGTTTACATTCCTGCATATTAAACCTCTGCAAAATTGTCTCAACATATTTTCTCTGATTTAACCAGAGTTTCCTCTTTTCTGATCTCTTTTAATTTCCATGCCCAAAATGAAATTTGAAGCACCAAGATCCTTCATGTCAAATTTAGAGTACAATTGAGTTTTTAGTACATCCTAGATAATCTCCTTGTTGTTTCCTATCAGTAATATGTCGTCCACATACAAGACCAAATAAATCAAATGATCACCAATTAATTTAAAATACACACATTGATCCTCTTTGCTTCTTTTGAATCCAAATCCCAACATATGAGTATCAAATTTTTTATACCACATCCTTGGTGATTGTTTTAAACCATACAAGTACTTTTTTAGCTTGCATACCATCTCCTTCTTTCCCTTCACAACAAATCTTTTAGGATGTTTCATATAGATTTCTTCTTCCATATCTCCATGTAGGAATGTTGTCTTCACGTCCATCTATTCTACTTAAAAATCAAATGCAGCAGCAACAGGTAACATAAATATTATAGAAGTTAACTTGGCAATAGGAGAAAAAATCTGACCAAAATCAATTCCCTCAACCTGGGAATAACCCTTTTCTACTAACTGAGCTTTGTATTTCTCCACTTTTCCTTCTGCATTCAGCTTCTTTTTAAATACCCATTTTCTGCCAATGGGATTTCTTTCAGTCGGCAACTCCACTAGATCCCAAGCCTCATTCTTATCCAAAGGTGCCATTTCTTCATCCATGGCCTTTTTCCAGAGATTTACATCCTCTGAATCCACTTCCTCCTTGACCGTTATAGGATCATCATAAGTGATAGACAAAGCAATCTTTCAACTAAAATTAGATGGAGTGTACCTTTCCGGTATCCTTATTTCTCGAATCAATCTCATCAATATTGGAGTATGAGGATCTTATTCTTATGATTCATGTTCTTCTGTAGAGTCGGATTCATCATCATTTAAATCAAACTCTATTTTCTCTGGTTCTTTCTTACTTTGTAGGACTTCCTTTTTAACAACATCCTTCGTTTCTCTAAATACCACACCTCGTCTATACACAACCTTCTTAGTTTCTGGGTTCCAAAGAGAATAACCTTTGAGACCTTATTTATACCCAATAAAGATACACTTTTCATCCTTCTTATATAGCTTACTCTTGTTTTCCTTTGGAACATGAACATAGGCCTCACAGCCAAATAACTTGAGATGTGTGAGAGAAGGTTTCTTACCTNACCTTTGAGACCTTATTTATACCCAATAAAGATACACTTTTCATCCTTCTTATATAGCTTACTCTTGTTTTCCTTTGGAACATGAACATAGGCCTCACAGCCAAATAACTTGAGATGTGTGAGAGAAGGTTTCTTACCAATCCATATCTCTTGTGGATCCTTATCATCCAACGCTGATGATGGTGATCTGTTGACCAGGTAACATGAAGTACCACTGCCTCTGCCCAGAATTCTTTCCCTAACCCGACACCACTGAGCATGCACCTTTCTTTTTCCATCAACATCTTATTCATCCTTTATGCAACTCCATTCTTCTGATTTCTATATGGAGTATTCTTTTGCCTTGTTATACCACACTTCTTACAGAACTCAAATTCATTCCCGCAGAATTCTCTACCATTATCTTTCCTCGACACCTTAATTCTTTTCTCTGTTTGATTCTCAACAAGAGCCTTAAACTCCTTAAACCTGTCAAAGACTTCATATTTATTCCCGAGGTAATATATCCAATTATTTATCAAGAATTCATCTATAAATGAGACATAGTACATATATTTTCCCAATCATGGAACCGACACAGGTCCAAACACATCACTGTGAACTAGTTGAAAAATTATTTCTGCCCTTGTTGTGCCAGAGGGGAATCTTACCCGATTTTTCATCCCATATACACAATGTTCACAGAAATCAAAATCCAAAGAGAAGTTATACATACCTTCAACCATACCTTTACCATGTAGTATTTGAAGACCCTTCTCTCCAATATGCTCCAGTCTTTGATGCCACAACATAACCTTTTCTCCAGAGACTGTAGGAGTTCTTTCTTCTTCAACTCTAATATCAAGAACAATGGAACTATTACACCCATCACTAATAGTTCTTCCTTGCATCTTATACGTAGTTCCAAACTGGACTCCCTTCAGTAGCACCATTGCTCCTCGAACCATCCTGCAGTTTTCCTTTTCAAATATTGTTTTTACCCCTGCATCGTCCATGTTTCTTACAGAAATCAAATTTCTAGGAAATATTGGGATGTGCAGAACACCAATTAGTGTTATAATCATTCCATCTCTGAGCCTCAACTTGACTTTTTCTCGACCTATGATTTTGATTGTCGATTCATCACCTAGGAAAACATTACCTCCATCATACCTTTCATATTCACGGAACCACTCCCTATGGGGCGTCATATGAAAGGATGCACCAAAGTCAACCAACCATGCCTCATGATATACATGTCTTCTTAAAGAATCCAAGTACACATCCCTTCCTTCTTCCTTGGAGGCATTTTCTTCTATAGAAGGAGATTCTTTAGATCCCTTCTTTTTCTCAACTTTGGATCTACATTGCTTCTTGTAGTGCCCTTCTTTTCCACATCTCCAGCATACCTTTACAAACTTTCTAGGAGACTTAGATCTTCCCTTATACTTATATCTCCCACTTGAGGACTTAGATCTATTTCTTTCCTGGGAGCATCCTCTTGCAAATAATGCATCTGTCCTCTGTCCTTCCATGTTCTTCCATCTCATCTACTTCGAAAACAAGGATGATACTACTTCATCAAACTTCAAGGAAGTTGTATTACTACCTATGGACACAACCAGACTATCCCATGAGTCTGGTAAAGAGCACAGTAAACATATACACTTATCTTCATCTGAAGTTTTAATCTCAACATATACTAACTAACTTAACATAGTATTGAAGGCGTTCAAATTCTCTTCCACTAAGTCTCCATCTCTCATCCTCAGATTATATAACTTCTTTCTCAAGAATAGTTTATTTACTAGGGACTTAGATTGATGCAAATTCCCCAACGTATCCTATAAATCTTTATATGTACCTTCCTCTGACACATTCAGTAATATTGAATTTGAGAGACACAGTCGGATTGTGCTCTTCGCCTTTTGATCCAAATTTTTCCAGTCATATGTTGAAGTTCCTATAGGTGGAGTACATGGATCCACCGTGATCCACTGATCTCTGTCCACCAATAGATATTCCATCTTGAGCTTCCATGGCTCAAAACTTTTCCCATTAAATTTCTCAATCTCCATTTTCGAACTGCTCGCCATTTCTTTTCATTTAAAAATCAATACCACAAATATCCCACTGTAACAAGGCTTATCACAATCCCAAGCCAAACCCTTGACCACAAAGGCGTCCCCTTGAAGACAACAAAGCTTTGATACCAAATGTAGATTTTAACCTTGTACAATATTTTACTGCAAACAGATTTTCAATAAAAGAACAAAAAAAATACAATGGAAAATACACACATTATACATAGATTTTTCCCCTAGAAACCAAAACCAAGAAAACCAACATATTTTATATTCATTCATAATGATACATTGTTTACAATACAATATACATATAGGATCCAGCGACATCCAAAACCCTAACTCAATGACCTGGATTAGTCAAAAACCCTAATTCCTTAACCAAAAATAGAAAACCATCGAAGAAAAACTATGTGCTGAAAAAACTACTCAAAAATGGACAGAGAAATTGAGACACAAAAAACGAGGAAAAAATGTGACACATTTCTCAAGGAAAAAACAATTCTCGGGGCTGCAGCCCCCAAACCCCTACACAAGGGGGTATCACCCACCTGCAACCCCCGAAGGTGGGACCGATCGACCCCCTCTAAACCCCCTGCGCGCCCGGTGCAACGTAGAAAACACTAAAGTTAGTCGTGCAAAGACTATAACACATACCGAACAAGAATGGCAAGGCAAGGCATGCAAAGGAAAGGCATACAAAGACAAGGCATGGAATTGCATGGCATGTATTGTCAAGGAATAGCATTGGCATGGCAATGGCATGTAATTACAAGGAATGGCATTGCAATACAAGGCAATGCATGGCATGGAAAGGAAATGAAATGACATGGCATGGAAAGGAAAGGCATGTCATGGCATGACAAGGAAAGGAATGGCACGGAAAGTCGTGGCATGGAAAGGCAAAGCATGGCATGGAAAGGCAAGGAAAGGCAAGGCAAGGCATGGCATGGCATGTCATGGAAAGGAAAGGCAATGCAAGGTATGGTATGGCATGGCATGGCATGGAAAGTCAAGGCATGAAACGTCATGGCAAGGCAAGGCAAGGTATGGCATGGCATGGAAAGGAATGGAAATGGAAGGTAAGGCATGGCATGGAATGGAAAGGCAAGGTATGATATGTCAAGGCATGGCATGGAAAGAAAATAGAAGGCATGAAAAGGCATGGCATGGTATGGCATGGAAAGGCATTGCATGGCCTGGCAAGGCATGGCATGGCTTGGAAAGGCATGGAAATGACATGGAAATGGCATGAAAATGACAACAACATGCCATGGAATGGATTGAAAAGGCATGAAAATGGCATCGAAAGGCATGGCATGGCATCAATAGATTTGTGGGATTCAGTTTCGGAGGGTCTTTTGTCTTCTTATGTGCTCTAAACCAAAAATTGGGTAGGAATGTGCAATAAACTCTCATATATGGTGAAGGGAAAAGAATAATGGTTTCAAGTCTCCCTGGAGGAATTTTGGTAGCATAGAATTACTTTGTATGGCATGTTATGAAATGTAACCTCAAAACCTTAATTGTAGGTGGAAAATGATACCCATTCTAAGATATAGTTTCCATGTGAACTCTCTCATTCTATTGATCAAAATCAATAATTTTAGTGGACATCATGGAAGACTGAATAAAAGTTATTAATAATTGATGGTGTTAGCGATCAAAATGTAATGGTATTTTGAGAGTGTTTTCATTACTTTTTTCTTGATTTGCCCATTCCCAAAGTCTTTAGCCTGTTGTGTGCCTAACAAAAACCTCATTGAGTCTAGCAATTCCCATCTATCACTCCTGGCAAAAAATTCTCTGATCTATGACCTGCTTGGCAAAAAATAGCTTTTCATTCATTTTCTTAAAACTTTTCCTTTAGGGTTTTCATAAAAAATTCAAATATTTATTTCATTCAAAGCCTTTTAACAAAAGTGGTGTGTGTGCACAGGTGACCTAAGTCCTAATCTAAGACTTCACATATGCCAAACCTCGAACCCAAATGTCAAGCGCATTCACACATAAACCATACAAAGCCCAGCTCTAATACCAAGCCCATTAGGTGTGGTCTTACATATCTCATCCATCATACCTGACGAGCTTTGGCATACATGAAGGTCATGTGTTCTAAATTACTGTTGCATGTGGAATAAGTGTCATATGAAAATCAAACATTAAAGGTTGTTTTCCAGGTGTTAAAAAACGAAACATCCAGGTGAAAGCCGAATTGGATCAACAAGCATGTTCAGATTTGTAGAGAGGGGATTTCGTTTTTTTGTTTTCCTATAAGGTTCAAAGAATGTGCGCAGGTAGTCTGGATCTTCTCTTGTCTAGTCTCCAAATGTCCACAACCTGCCCATGGATGTTGTGCAGGCGCAGGTGCATGTTCTCCAAAGTTTGCCCAATGACCTTCGATTAGCCAGAACACTACAATATCATGGTCAACCTCTTCATCCATGTTGGATGTGTAGATGAAGCACAAGACTTCAAGGCTTGCAAGAATTGAATCTGGATTTCTAGATAGCAAAGGAAAACACAGAAACACCAAATATGCCACGACGAGTTTTAATATTGTACAGGTGTAAATTTCAATCAAAGAATTTGCAGATTGCCCCTTTGTAAATTCATATGGCGCGCAAAGACAGAACTGGAAGCTTTAATGGCAATGGTCGCATGTGCTAGATCGCCTCTCCAGGGTTTTACATTTATCATCAATTGATTGCAGGTAATCGTATGGACCTTGATTGTGTGAAACCATCGATTATTTATGGTGATGCCATTTGCCCAAAGCTTATAATTATGTTATGATTTAAAATGGCCCAGAACATGACTGCTCGACTTACGAAAAGAAGGAGAGACCCCAAGCTTTGTAGAGAATATGGATTCGGATGAGGATCTCTTCAGAAATCCAGCCAGAATAAATCGATTGCAATCAGTTGTCAAATGTTTCGATTTGCAGAGATGTGCTTTTACTTCCTGTAAGGGTGTTCAGCGCTGGATATTTCACATTTCTGATAGTCATCTCCATTTCTTAGGGCACTATTGGATCATTGGTAATTATCATTTTATCATTATTTGAAAGCAAGGAAATCCTTCAGCTCGTCCTTGTGGGCATGCTTATAAATGACAGTATGGTGAAAAGGCTTGAAGAAATCAATTCCAGGCTGCGTGGGCTCTTTTTATTTGAAGAAGAGACAATGTAAAGGCATCAATCTCTAGAATAAAGGCGGCGTTGGGAATTTATTTCACATTCTGGGAGAATGACAATAGTAAAGGAGATTTCTTCAGATAATAATGCTAAAGATGTTATTGGGGATACTCAGGAACTGAACATGGTTCGGTTGATGATCATATTTTCCTTGAGAAGTTAGACCACAATTGCTAAGCTGAAACTGCCTTGCTGCAGCATCAAAATCACCCTCAATTGGGCATTAGATCTATATTTCAAGTTTCAACTACTGGGTTATTCATTCTACTTGCAAACATCATAATTGGGCCTAAAAACTACATTTGGACAAACCCTATTACTGTAAGATCATTTCTTGGTTGCTGGTTATTGTAGTTACTCTTAGGGACTGTAGCAGATATGTTTGAGTAAGAAGGAATTCCTTGAAGTTGATGATTGGGAGATCTCTAGATGGGCTGCCATTGGAGAGTTTCAACTATGAATTCATTTTTGGTCAATACAACAAACTTTCACTAGTTGATTTAAGAAGGAGTATGAATGCCTTGAAGACCTCATCCTGAGGCACATCTTGACCTTGAAACCCTAGCAGAGGTAGCCATTAACGTTATTGATAATCCAGAGGTGACTATCAACCCTGCCAGTAATCTAGACCCTATCAATCCTGCAAGTAATCCACACCCTACTCAGGATGTACAGGACTCAAAGGAGCAGAATTGAAGGTTAGAAAGATAGAAGATTTTTGCATTTAGCAATTTTGAAGCAAGTTTGAAAAATGTGCTTTCAGCAGCTAAAACCATTTCAAAGAGGCAATGTTAGCTGTTGAAAGATCCGTTTTCGACAGCTAACCCTACTGTGTTTCAGATCTATAAGCGACTGACAGCACAGACACAAGAATAATGTTAGTATCTTTGCTCAAACCGAATGTTTTTGCTGCTAAATCATCTCAGCAAGGTTCTAAATGAATTATAAAATTAAAAGGGATAGAGACCACTCTCTCTCTTAAGTTTTGAAGCTGATACAAAGGAGATAAGGGTTGAAAATATTTTTCTATTTTTAGTTAAAGATATGCCCATGTGTCATAACAAGATCTGGAGTAGCCTTGTCATCATTCAGAAGACTTATGCACCTGTCAAAGACTTCAGATTTAGATAATGATTTGATTCCTTTTATATAGGATCTATTCCTATTATTTTGTAACCAGTTTGATATTACTATTCTTAGTATAATTCGATCCTCTTTTATAGGATCTGAGTTCTTTATGTAAAGACTATAAAGTCTATTGTTTTGAAGGACTAAAGGGGTGTTTGACTATGGAAACTTGACCACTACTATTGTATTCTTCAAACTTTTTGAATATATATTAGACATAAGCTTCTTTTGCCATCTTTGTTCATACTTTCATATTCTCTCTCTTATCTTACTTGTATATGAATATTATATTCATTGTTTATTGTTTATCTGATGTGTGATAACTGTCAACTTGTCGTTACATCCATAAACATATAATCTGCAAGTACTTCACTTATTTTGTCTAGCCATTCATATGTACTTTGTGTATATGTTTATGCTAGTATTATAGGTATTCTCCATACTTTCACTATTTATTAATCCTTCTAAACACCTTTGGTTGAAAGCCTTATCTTTCTGAACGTATTCATATATGTCTAGCGTGTGTAAGATTTGATGGAGTCATCCATCTCGATCCATTTGATTAAAACATTACAAGATTATTTAAGTTACCAAGCATCTCTGAGATACAACCTAAGAGAGTTTCATGGAGTGATAACAAATTGGCGTCGTTGCCGGGGAACAAAGACTGAAGTTGAAAAACACTTCCCTAAAAGATGACATAGAGATGATCCATTGATGATAGACAAGGATCAGACATCAAAATCGGTTGTAATCATCTATATGGTGACTCCATAAAGGACAGATTCAATGGCGACTCTATCATTCAGAAATATGTTGGTGACTCCACTAGTATGAAATGAACAAGAGATATGCATTTTGCAATTTCTCAGGTATTTTTGGTTACCCTCATCCAGTACCTAGTAGAGATGAATGGGAAGGTAGCCTGCCCAGATTTTGAGGAGAAGAGTGGAAAGTTCCAGTTGAACACTTGCTAGATTTTCATGACTTTATTCATCGGCTTGACATTATACATGAGGATGTTCAAATTAAGCTTTTCAGTTTTTCATTAGAGGGAATTTTTCATGATTGGTACCGGTCTCTTCCTATTGCCAGTATCATCTCTTTGGCAGATTTTCATGCTGATTTTCATGTGTTTTGTAAAGATAAATTTCCATCCGATATTCTATATCCCGAATGTTGTCATGAATTCCATTTATTGGATAAAGAACTAAACATTCACGAAGAGTATGCTGCAATAGGGGACACCTCTTATTGTGACCAAGATATTAATGAGCTTCAGGACGATAACCATAGTATACATGCTTTCGACATTGTATCAAATGCATCTACTAACTTAGGTTGTCATGAAGATGAGATTGTCCCCTTTGAAAACCCGGAAGATATTGAGAATATTGAAGGAACAACATGTGACAGAGTTGGATCTGCACCAAATACTAAGGGCAACCATAAGTTTCCAAGTTTGCAAACAAAGGGAGATTGTAGCAGATATCAGGAAGAAGATGATGAGCTGAAAAGTCTTGATCTTCATAAGGAACATCAAGCACACTATCTTCCTTTTGAACCCTTTGTTTCAGATTTTGATATAAAGGTTGTTGATGATGAGGAAGGCAGTGATATAGAAGATCAAGAACATATTACTTATTCTCTCTCAGAAATTGTCAGTTGCAATAGGCTAGCACATCATAGTGACGAATTCAAATCACAGGGATATGATGAAGGGAAACAGAAAAGTTTAGATCATCAGTTGATCATACATTTTTCTGCAGCAAATACTGAGCAGTCCACATTCAACATGGAGATCATTGAAATCCATCAGCATAAGTACTTCAATTTTCAGTTAGAACAACAACTTAAAGAGGTATTTATTTTTTATTTTGATGACCCTATTGCAGATTATTTGGAGATTATGAGCAGCCTAAATATCAAAATATTTTTGTCAAGAGAAGGACAGTTCTGTCATCTTTTCAAATTGCATTTCTTCTTGTTATGGTTTCTTATATTTTTGGGGTCAACATCAAGCATGATATCAGTAAATCAAGTTCTTACATGGCTTCATTGGAAGCATGCTTTTACTTGATAAGAGGCAGTACAGTTGGTTACCATAGGAGTTAGCACAAGAATAAGCTCTTCAAGAGAGCAGGTAGATTGCTTTCAGCTTTCTTGAATAAAGCAGAGCAAACTATAGGCAGACTACATGTTTCCAGGGGATCAATTATAAAGGCTAGATGACTCCATGCCCAATGCTAAAGGCACAAGGTCTCCTAGGTTCTTGGAAACTTCACAGGGAGGTCTCCATCCCAGTTGGAGCCAGATGTTAGCGATCAAAATGTAATAGTATTTTGAGAGTGTTTTCATTACTTTTTTCTTGATTCTCCCATTCCCAAAGTCTTTAGCCTATTGTGTGCTTGACAAAAACCTCATTGATTCTAGCAGTTCCCATCTATCACTCCGGGAAAAAAACTTCTTTGATCTATGACTTGCTTGGCAAAAAAATAGCTTTTCATTAGTTTTCTTAAAACTTTTCCTTCAGGGTTTTCATAAAAAAAAAATCAAATATTTATTTCATTCAAAGCCTTTTAACAAAAGTGGTGTGTGTTCACAGGTGACCTAAGTCCTAATCTAAGCCTTCACATATGCCAAACCTCGAACCCAAATGTCAAGCGCAATCACACATAAACCATACAAAGCCCAGCTCTAATACCAAGCCCATTAGGTGTGGTCTTACATATCTCATCGATCATACTTGACGAGCTTTGGCATACATGAAGGTCGTGTGTTCTAAATTACTGTTGCATGTGGAATAAGTGTCATATGAAAATCAAGCATTAAAGGTTGTTTTCCAGGTGTTAAAAAACGAAACGTCCAGGTGAAAGTCGAATTGGATCAACAAGCATGTTCAGATTTGCAGAGAGGGGATTTCATTTTTTTTTTGCCTGTAAGGTTGAAGGAATGCGTGCAGGAAGTCTGGATCTCCTCTTGTCTAGCCTCCATAAGTCCATGACCTGCCCATGGATGCTGTGCAGACGCAGGTGCATGTTCTCCAAAGTATGCCCAATGACCTTCGATCAACCAGTACACTACAATATCATGGTCGACCTCTTCGTCCGTTTTGGATGTGTGGATGAAGCACGAGACTTCAAGGCTTGCAAGCATTGAATCTGGATTTCTGGATAGCAAAGGAAAACACAGAAACACCAAATATGCCACGACGAGTGTTAATACTGTCAGGTGTAAATTTCAATCAAAAAATTTGCAGATCGCCCCTTTGTTAATTCATATGGCGCGCAAACACAGAGCTGGAATATTAAATGGAAATGGTCGCATGTGCTAGATCGCCTCTCCAGGGTTTTACATTTATCATCAATTGATTGGAGGTAATCTTATGGACCCTGATTGTGTGAAACCACCGATTATTTATGGTGATGCCATTTGCCCAAAGCTTATAATTACGTTCTGATTTAAAATGGCCCAGAACATGACTGCTCGACTTACGAAAAGAAGGAGAGACCCCAAGCTTTGTAGAGAATATGGATTCGGATGAGGATCTCTCCAGAAATCCAGCCAGAATAAATCGATTGCAATCAGTTGTCAAATGTTTCGATTTGCAGAGATGTGCTTTTACTTCCTGTAAGGGTGTTCAGCGCTGGATATTTCACATTTCTGATAGTCATCTCCATTTCTTAGGGCACTATTGGATCATTGGTAATTATCATTTTATCATTATT
>JASDQU010375255.1:42436-60421 GCA_032191745.1 Picea mariana
TGGAACCAGAAGGTGTCCTGCAAGTGCATCCTGTGCGCATATTGGACAGGAAAAGAAAACAGCTCTGGAATCGAGCCATAGAGCTTGTAAAGGTCCAGTGGACCTGGTATGGTCCTGAGGACGTGAGATGGGAGCATGAAGAGGCTATGCGGGCAGAGTACCCGCATCTTTTTGAAAATTTTGAAAGGCTTGCAGAGACAGTGTAAGTTGCACTGAGGACAGTGAAAAAATAAGGGGAGGGGAATTGTAGTGTCCCCAAGGCCGAGCCCTGTAGTAAACCATGTTCTGAAAGGAATTGTAATTATGTTTTATAGGCTGGTGAGCCGAGTTCTTATAAGCTGGAGGCTTATGTGTTTGTTAGGCCAGGGAGCCTAAGTGTTGAAGGCCAGGAGCCTGCTGTTGTATATGTAATCATGCAGAACAACTAAGAAAATTGTAAACATCGCCAGGTGCAGACCGACCACGATGAATGAGTGAAGGGGGACTAAGCATCCACAGAGTGGGCAAGGAATTAAGGGTTGGAAGGTGGGAAAGGGGCTAAGTGTTGAGCCTAGGGGCTAAGCCTAGGGGGCTTAAGCCTGGGAATAATATTTTAATATTATCCCAAAAGAACATGTGGATTTTATGTTTTATTTTTATCCTAATTTCCTGGCAAGGGGAAAGCGTGCAAAGGGGATGCATGCTGATGGAACACATGCAGCTCCAAGGGTGACAAGTGTCAACCCTGGTGCATGCAAATAAAACGGCCAGGATGAGTTGTTAGAGGGGGGCTCCTCCATTCCACCCGACTGCTAGCATGTAGGGAGTGCCGAATAGTACGACCGACCCAACCTCTACAAGAATACCTCATGCGTTCCTAAGAGCTGGAAAAGCCTGTGTTTGTTTCTGAAAATCTGTCTACACCCTCTCTGTTATGAACCATGGAACCCGTGCCATTCCCTGCGTGGATTGTTGTCACGCATTTCCAAGAACCAACATCGTGAGACCTTGCCGCCATTGTTGAGCCTGTTTGGGAAGCCCGAGTCTGTATTCCTGGTTGACTGTGGTGGCCATGCAGAGATGGACTGTGCGTGGCTTGCTATCCAGTGCAAGTTGTGATTGAGCTTGTGTATGACCTCTCTCCAGGTGAGGGAGGTGACTTTTGTTGGAAGAGGCAGGTTGTTAGGCCTGTGAGAAACTCTTTCTAGGTGAGAGAGTTTGCTAGGAAGTGGTTTCTTCCAGAGAGTGTCCAACACTAGCTTCGGGCTCTGAGACTTCCTGATCCAGCCTGTTGCCGAGACCCAGAGAGGGAGGTTAGCACTGATGGACTATGCTTGTGAAGGTGTATACTTCCAGGCAGAACAGGCATGTGGGGAATGAGAGTCTGGTAGTAGTAGGCGTAAGATGGCATCTTGGGAAGAATCCTTCCAGATTTTTCTGTGATGTTTTCCCTGTAACCTCAGCCTAGCCTAGGATTCCTTGTCTTGGGGTGGAGCTTAGTCCCAGCTCGGGGGTGACCCATTGCTGAGCTGATGAGAAGTGCAGTCTAAGACTGGGAGGTTCGTGGAAGGCCTGCACTTGGTTGGTGGATTCTACCACTGTTAAAAGATAAGTATCTGATTATGCTTTAATCATGTTTAGCGCATGACTGTGCTTCTTATGTTATCATGAATTCCTCTGTGTGTATGAATTAATGTTAAATGCTATTGATTGTTAGTTATAGCAGAAAATCTTATGTTTACTCTGAGCTTAATTGAATCTCTTGATTAAATGCATGTTATTATATAATGCTTGTATGAGTTATGTACCAAGTGGTGTTATAGTAACCTTTTAAGAGCGATTAAGCTATGGTAGCCGAAAAGGTGCGCTACAAGTTCCTTCTTGGCATTGTTTTTAGTTGGAGGTCTATACCAACAACCAAGTTTGTAAAGTGGTATACAACTTGACCTTTTTATAATCTTGAAATACATAACCACCTTTCTTCTGTGAAATATTCTCCTTTAATAACCATCGACCCAATAAAAAATTCAATTCATTCAGAGTTTGTTATCGACCGCTTTAGGGTTTGCTTTCCCTCTAAGCATCGTGCCAAACAATAATCAGTGCCCTATTTATTATCTCTTGGGGAAAGTACTGCGTATATGTGCCTTGCAAAAAATGGAGTGCCAAAATGTTAGTCCACTAAATGACCAAAGCATAAAACATTGATGCTAGTTATTAAAAATTTGATAGAAGGATTCAATGAACCTGGTAGTAAGAGATATGATACATTGTCATAATCTGTTGAAACACTTGATTGGTCCATCTCCAACTAGAATAATTCCATAGTTATATGTTGACCAATGGGGAGTGATACACAATCCCATATATCAACCCAGTCTATTAATTCACAATCATCCCATTCGTTACTACCACATGGACCACAGAAGAAAGAAAGTTTTCTTGTCCATATTTCAACTATTTCATTGTCTGATGTTCTAACTGAATGAAATCCATGAGTTCCATGTATTTTTTTTCATTCATACCACTATGATCGATATACATCGACCACCTACCAAAAAAATCTATGTAAATGTCCTTTCCTGTGTGATTGGTATTCACGGGTTCTATTGACAGGCGTAAATGACACACCGTCAATTGGAAGGTCAAATCCAGACCGAAGTTGTCTAATTAACCCAAGTCGTTTGGAATGAAATGACCGGACGAGTTTAATGGCTCTGTTGGACAACTAAAGTCCTAAAAATAATAAAATAAATAAACTAATCTAAGGCTATGATACTAAGAATATTAAGTTTACTAATCACAAGTGTTCAAATATAAACATGAATATGTACAAATGATTATAAAAAATCTATATACATCTTGCAAGGTTTACTTGAAATCTTGCGAAATGGATGTTTTTAAAAGTGTTTCTAAAAGAGATAAAGAAGGCACATACATTTTTTTGTTTTCTTTTTGAAAGTATAAAGATTTAAAACTAATAAGTACTAAGAAAATACAACTGAAACAACGATACATAAACAATCAAAGCTAGTTCATGCAATCATTATTTCATTAATAAATAATTTAACTAAATAACACAGAGACTAACCTATAAATAATCGATTAAATTGAGTTTATCTTCCTGTGTTGTTTGAGATCCTGCTTGTCTTTCATGTAAGGGAAACCCGTGACAGAAAAATACTAGTACTTCTAGAATAAATTCCAAGAAGTGTTTGATGTGTTGGAGCGAGAATATAACAACAGAACGATAACTGTAAAAATCTTGTGATCATATGATAATCAATAACCTAGAATGAAAGGAAACTCAATTCAAAGTATTAATATTATCCATCATTTAATATCTAGAATATTTCAATAATAATCAAATGACAGATTGATCACAGATACAAAATGGAATAACAAATTATGGACAACATCTAAATACTTAACAATATGAGACACCATATGCTGACAAGGCTAAAGCTGAATCCAACATAATAATATCTCATAAGACCGAGGTAAAAGAGGAACACAATGGAATAAGAATCACACAGGTCTAAAGCCAATGATGAGTTTCTTCCCCATATTAGTTCTCAAAATCACATATCCATAATGTATTCTAGCAAAAGTTGTTATTCACTACTGACAACAATCACTATTTAAACTAGTCTTGGATTAATAAACTATTATCATGCAAGATAGAGTGTAATCCCCCCAAAATAGATTGTTTTACAAAAATATTACAACATGAAACTATTCCTGTAGGAGCTTGTTTATCAAAATTTATTACATAATGACAAAGTTTTATCAAACAAAAAGAAACTAGTAAACTATAGAACGCATAATCCAAGATGGCTTCTCCTTGTGAATAGCACCATAATTATTATTTTCCTGTAGATGCCAAAATGAAATTGATATTTAGAAAATAATACAAACTAATATTTAGAAATAGACTGGCTACATAATCGTGAGATTCTGTAGCTAGTCTTATATTAACAAAGAAAATCAAAGCAAATCTTCCTATTTGACTTTTATAATAGAATAAGTTGAAATAAAATCAAAACCACTTGTACCATTCTAGAAAATAGAGAGTGAAGGGTCGGATAATTATGAGTTAATGATGCAATTGAAGTTGGTTGCATTTTTTATGATCACACTATTGGCTCTTTTGGGCCTTTTACTTGCCCGATCTGCACATACCTTCAATTCTTGATTTTCATGTGCAAGCAGAGAATTGGGAGCAGCCAAATGTTTTAATTGTGCCTATAAATATGGTATGCCCCTGTAATAGCGTTCTACCCAGTCCAAACAATTATCACATTGTAACAATGCTATAGCAACAAAGTCGTGTTGCACAGCTTGACCAACAGTTTCTTTCCCGAGACACTGGTTATTCATATCTTCTTGTGCAAGGAAATTGTTGATCTCGTCATCGGAACAATGATCATTGATCTCGATCACTAAGATCGAGCTCAAATGATCCTGCTTTCGATTTCTCAGACTCCTAGATATTAATCGACCAGATATCTTATTTATCAAACTCAAATATGAGTTATCCTGTTTCTTCTTCTTACGACTTTTCCTAACAATTGGTTCGTCAATTAAACCCTGAGTCGACTCAATAGCAGGTCCAGGAGAAACCCTCTCCTTCAACACATCCACTTCCTCTTTTAATGATTTCTTGGGTACAAAATTATATCAGGGTTTTTTACCGAGAGGGCCTTGGATAGCAACAAAAACTGGTTCAGTGAGCTCACGATCTCTATGTGAATCGAAACCTTGACTTTCGGTCATAGGGTTATCAGGATTGGGGTTTACATTTGAATGCAAAGGTGAGTCCACTGTGCTCTCAGGTAGGGAAAAATTGTTTTGACATAGGAAGTTTTCCCAAGTGTCCCCAATTTGAGACAGGTGTGATAGCAACAAAATTCGTATAATCCCATGTTGGAAGAGGCTGGATAGAGGGTTCAAGCTCTATTTCTTATAACGTTTTGACATCTTATGCAGGCTCATCAACAAATAGAATGGCATGTTTAGTTTAAACCCTAGGAACAACATCAACAATCAGATGTGATATAAAAATACTGAACCATACCTACCCTCACATGTTATAAAATGTTTCATAATCAGAAGGAGGTCGTGCCATCGAGCTTTCAAGAGGGTAATAGAAGTACCTTTAGGGCAGCATGTCGAATTCCTAGAGACAATGAATAGGCTCCAAAGAATGCCTTCTAGATTGGCGTTTTTGAACCATTTTTCACCTTCCTATGACATTCCTGTTTCCTGGGATATAGAGTCCCATGTGACCTCTAATTGTAGATCCCCAACTTTGGCTCTAAACCCATCAAATGTTTGAGCAAAATCCTATGCGACCGCCAAGTTATAACCCTTGAACTTTTGGATAAAAATATCCCAACCGTGCGCTTGTAAGTCGTTTATGGCATTGTCATGAGCGAGAAGGGATTGAGATCCATTAGGTTCAATTTGAACCACAGGGGCCATGGTTACTTTCAAATAGACACAGTAGATACCAAAAGAGGGAGGCTTCATCTTCCAATAGACATATATTAAGGAGAGGTCTTTGAAAACTGAAACGACCCGATACCTATGAACTTGGGTTATTATCATGTTTGGAAATTTAAGTTTGGAGTGATAGAAAACTAGAGGACACACAGGCCTATGAACCATTACGCACAAAGAATATTAAACCCCAACCACTATCAGCTGCTTATTCTAATAATGAATGAGGGTCATTAAATGTACAAGACAACAAGATGATGTGTAATCGTGAGTACATTAGTCCATGTACTAGGTGATATGAAAGAGATATGATTGTTAAGAGCATGAAGCATGTTTCAAATGTTAATACAAGGTGCTGCACGATTATGGATATCAAATAATCAAACCATACAATCAACCATAGATAATCCCATAATGCATAAAATTGGGACAATGGATTAATCAATAGGCTTATAAAAATTAAAACTTATAAACATGTAGGTTCCCTTAAAGTGTAATCTCTTTGGTAAAAGAATAGAAGAAAACATCGATTGCAGAATGATTACCCAAGCCAAGTTTTAGTTTGAATTTCATGCTTGCAGTCATGAAATTTAAACAAAACAAACAAAAATCTAAACGAAAAACTCATAAAATAAGTTATTCCAATAAATATCCTTGAAGCCAAAAGATAGAAACATTTATAAATGTAAGGAGGAGGCAACTACATAAATATTTTATCTCTTTGTGATGATTTTTAATCATGATACAATTTGACAGAATTGGTGGCTGCCAACAATGGCGACACGCTGGGTGCAGCAGTTATCTCTTCATCACCATAAAATTTATATTAGGGTCACAGATGAAAAAAATTTGAGAGACAATTAACAACAGATCAAGCATTTTAATAATAACTCAGAAAATATTACAGTCATAGCATTTGATGTATTTTTGTCTGAAAATGTAATCTGGTATCTTATTCAGATCACAGGTGTAGTGATGTTTATATAGATGACTTCAATACCATTGACAGGGCCACTGCCACCAATAGGAATCCATAACCTCGACATGGATGTCATTTAACCCACTCTAGTACCATTGTCTTGTCTAAGAGTCGTCCATTCATGATAAAAACATATTCATACTCAATCAAATTAAAAGACATACCTGAGGATCTTCTTAAACCTGGCATTGCTTCGCTGCCAGTAGGCCTGTTCAGTACCCCGACAAAGTTGCCTTGGTATCATGTTTGCATTTACCTGCTGCCATCATACTTGTTCAGTGTCCCGATGGGTTTATATGCAATTCCCACACATTATAGTTCTTCCAAATCTATAATATTTGTTTTAAAATTTCCAGAAAATTCATGATATTTAAGAGAGTGGGGTGATACTGAAGATCTCATAGTCTGGTAATGAAAAGATTGATCATTTACAAATCATTTCTTTTTGTTCTGATGACTTTCATCATGATTTGGAAAATTAGATTTCTGTCAAGAAATCATCTCTAGGATGGGGAAGCACAATTGAGTTGTCCTCATTAAAACAGGGGCGGAGTTAGAAGTTTGTTAATGATAATCACGTCTTCCTGTAATTTTAATGAGAAACCATAAACACTGATTGCATAGAAACTTACTTCTGCTGATCTGAGTTCAGCCGTTACTATCCAGGTGCTTGAACTATTATCAACTTTTGATAATGAATAATAGCTCTGATTCCCTTCAACAAATGAATGGCGATTCAGACATAATTATTTAGAAAACAAATTAAAATCAAGCAAAATGAAAAGAACCAAAAAAAAAATAAAAAAAAATTAAATTTTTTTACAAGAGTGTGGATCATAAATCATCAAGCGAAATGTCTCTTGAGAGCCTGGCGTGTCCGACTGTCCCTCCAAGTTATGCAGACGAAAAGAGCTAGGATCCAATTTTTCATAAATTACAAATGGTCCCAACCACAGGTTTTGGAACTTGGTATGTTCCCCCTTACCCTCGTTCGCTTTGTCAGAATTGAGAACCAAATATCCAACATCAAAATTCCTATCAGAAGATGAATTTTCATCGAACCAACTCTTTACAATTTGCTGGTGCTGGTCAAGTTTCTGTTTTTCTTGTGTTCTTACCTCTTCTAGTTTTAATAAAGCATTTATCCAATTTTCTAGAGGAGGACAATATTCTTCTTGAACTTTCTGCGATAATTGCATAAAAAGAAGTAAGAAATGTGGGGGGAGGATGGCTTCTCTTCCATAGATGAAGAAGAAAGGGTAATTACCAACGAAATATTTTAGAGTTACCCTATCATCCCAAAGTGCACTGTACAATGCATTGTGCCGATTCTTGTGGTTTTCTGAAACTGTCCTTTTTATAGTCTTGATTAACTTCTTATTTGTCGACTCAGCTAGACCACTCCCTTGAGGGTAGTAGTTGGCATAATACTCCATTTTAATCCCTTTTTCTAAAGAAAAAGAATTCATATCAAAGGGAAGAAAAATAAGAGGCGTTTTCAAAAACCAGACATTCAGGAATTTCGAATCGAGTGATGATATGAGAGTTCAGAAAAGACACTACTTGATTGGTGTTGACCACTTTTAAAGGTAAAGCTTCAGACCATCTTGTAAAATAGTCTGTTGTTGTGAGGATGTACTTGTTTTTTTGCGAGGAGGGTCGATTGATTGGTCCAATAATGTCTAGGATCCATTGCTGAAAAGGTGCATCTACAGTACGTTGCAACGGAAAAGTTTCCTTTTTCACCCGTCCTGCAACCTTTTGGAATATTATACATTTGCGAGACAATGCATGGGAATATTTAAACAAGGTAGGACAATAGTATCCATCCCTTAGAACTTTGTGGGAAGTGATATCTCCACCAAAATGACCACCGAAATCACCGAAATGAAGTTCAACCAACACTTTTTCGGACTCCTCCTTTTCTAAACAATGCAGAAAAACATCATCAAAGTTCTTTCAAAGTAATATATCATTGATTAACTAGAAAGATGCAGATTTAAGCCTAAGTGCTCTTCTATTTTTTGTATCAATATTGCGGGGAGCAGATCCATGCGTTAAATAAGATCTAATGTTATCATAATAATAATTAGGTGTAGCTTGTGCACACTTGATCTGTTTTTCGTTATTCTGATTTACAATTCATGTTTTTATTTGACTTTCTAATTCCTCAACTGAATCAACCACTAGTTTACATAGGCCTTGACCTCTGACAATTTGGGTAGGGTTTATTTCAAGGTCATATTCCTGTAGTGATGTCATCCAATTTTCCCTTTTTTCACCCAACTCTTTTTGTACTAACAGGTTTCTTACAGTGGTTTAAGGAACAACAACTTTGGTTCTGGATTTCAACAGGTAAGACCAGAAGTGTTTCATTGCTTTAAAAACAACATATGCCTGCTAATCTACTGCAGGGTAATTAAGTTCCACTCCTTTAAAATCATATCTCATGAAGGCAATGAGTATCTCATTTCTTTCAACATTTTTTCTGTGTAAGCACAACAACATAGGATCTGTCAGATGCAAAAGTGTAAAGAGTGAAATCTTGAGAAAAATCGAGACTCATCAGGGAAGGGGATTCTATTTTTTCTTTTCTAATTGAATCGAAAGCCTGACTTTCTTGTGGTCCCCATTGGTACAAAACATCATTTTTAATTAGATTTTGTAGAGGTCTAACGACTTCTGAGAAACTCGGGACAAATCTTCTGACAAAATTAATCTTACCCAAAAAGGATTGCATGGAATTTTTTGAAGAAGGAGGAGGAATTTTAGCAATGGATTGGGTTCTCTCAGGATCAATAATCATTCCATCCTTAGACACTATAAACCCAAGCAGTTTGCCTTGATCTATTGCAAAGACTAATTTCTTAGGATTGAGAGATATGTCGAACTTGAGACATCGTTCCAAGACAAACTTAAGGTGAGACAAGTGATCTTTCTTGTTTTTGAAAAGACAGTGACATCATCAAGATAGACCACAACTGACTGGTTAATGAGTTCACAAAAATCAATATCCATTGCTCTCTAGAAAGTGGAACCAGAATTTATCAGTCCAAAAGGCATTTTCCTGTAGGCGTAAGTGCCCCATGGGGTACGAAAGGTGGTTTTAAGCTGGTCTGAAGGAGACATAAGGACCTAGTTGTATCCCGAAAAACCATCTAATAAACATAGTCTCTCGGAACTAGACACTTGTTGTAGTATTTGTTCTATTGGTGGAACATGTTAGTTGTCTTTATTAGATGCTCAATTTAAATTTCGAAAATCGACAAAAAGTCAAATTTCACCACTTTTCTTCCTTACAGGGGCTAAGTTAGACACCCATTGAGTGTGCCTAACTGGAAAAATTATCTTTGCAGTTAGTAATTTATTCAATTCTTTTTTAACGGTAGGTTCCAATTTAGGATGCATTTTCCTTAATTTTTGTTGGAAAGGATGAGTCTGAGGCTTCATAGGGATTACGTGCTGTATGATGTTTGGGTCGAAATTTTTTAGATCATCGTATGTCCACACAAATACATCTTTATATTCTTTAAATAATTTTATAAAAGAGGATCTTTGGTGTTGAAAACATCCCTTTCCCAAATTAATATTTTGAGGATTATCTCATGTTCCTCAATTAACAGTTTCATAGAGGAAATCAGAGCTGTTAGTTTTGCAATTGACTACCCCTCTAAATTTGTCATGTAGGTCATAAAACTTCTCTAATATCATAGCAGGTTTGGGGATAGATTTTACCATCTCAGACGTCGATTCAGGAGATCGAGGATCAGATATTACCGTGAAGTCTCAAAGATTCTTATCGTGAGTGCCTTCATCAATAACTGCATCCTGGAAGATGTCTTCCATATGCAGAAAGTTGATGATCTGCTGGTCATCATCGAATACTCTCCAATTTGTGATGTTGTCCGAAATCGATGGTCTGAATAAAAATTTGATCGAAAACACGTTAGGGGAAAAACCTTTAGCGGGCAACAATTTAGAAGCAACATTGGCGAGTAGATCAACTTTTGAATTACTCATACTAGGAATGGAATTTATATTAAATGCTAAAAATTTATGCATTAAACCCCATACCTCGGTTTGGTAAATCTTCAGATGCGGTGACAAACAGTGTATCGCGTTTCTTACCTATTTAACTACTATTTCTGAATCATCGAATACTATCAAATTTTGCACATCCATGTCTAGTGCTTTCCTAAGTCCCTACAGAAGTTCTTTGTACTCGACTGTGTTGTTAGTGCATTCAAACTCTAATCGACAAGCAATAAAAGTTTTATTACATGTAGGGTCGATGAGCACACAACCAACACCTTCTCCTTCTTGGGATTTGGATCCATCAAAATATAGGGACCATATATGTGCGTCATTAGCAGTAATTGGTTTATTCGGAAAATTTGGTGCCTGAGTATAGGCTGTAACTTCAGATTGTTGTTTTGGATCAGTGATAGAGGAAATTTTAGTCATGAAGTTACCAAAAAAGGTATTCAATTCCTGCGTTTCAATTGAATTTGCAGAGGTAACGAAAGGATCATTTGTATTGTTCAAGTCTGTCATGCTATTCTTAAGGTAACGTTCTGTGTTTATTCTGATTTTGTTGGGCTGTCCATTTTCAGGCAGCCACAGATGAGACCAGTCTATAGAAAAATAACTTTGTAGCTGTTCTGACCAATCTCTGCTTCAAAACAGACCATAAACTTGAGGAATATCAACAACGATAATATCAATTATTTGGTGGACTTTAGTATTGGATGATAATCTAATCAGAACATTCTTAAGCTCATTGATCACTTTAACATTCGTTCGATCTAGCTGAATGATTTTAAGATCAAGAGGTTTTACTACTTCATTAATTTTCTGGCATACAGACAGAGGCGTCACATTTGATGATGCACCAAAGTCAACCATACAATTATGTACATTTGTATTAAAAATTTCAAAATTCAATAAAAAAGGGGGCACATTTTTTTGTGCGGAAACAACAACATTCTGCTAATTTTTTATTGTTGTTCCTAGAACAGTTTTATCTAGGTTTCCTACAGTTTTTTTCTGCTAAGTCCCTTTTATCTTGTTGTTTAGATGTCTTTTTAGTTGGGACATTTTTAGATATGTTTAAGTTAATTTCTGCTGATTTTTTTCTACTAACATCATTCTTTTTATTGTTTTCAGTGATGCTTTGAAGCATTTCCTGCAAAATAAGAGGAAATTTTAGCAGTTCAAAAACATAAATTTTTTCCCTTAATTTTTTCAGATCTTCAATTAAATCATACTCTAAAACTGGGGCATCTAGGCTTTGTCTAATTTCAGTTTGCTTTGACTGTTTTGGAAACACATTTTTACCTGTTTTGGGTGGAGGCTTGTTTTGTGTTTTACTCCTAGTGTTGTAGGGGTGAACAGTTTCAAAATTTGCTTGGAAAATACTATCTGACAAGTGCTCGAAAACAAAAGGAGACGATTCTTCCTCTTCTGGTACCTCTCCCTCAACTGTATCATCAAAATTTTCAAGAGGAACAAAAACAAAATTGTCATGCACTTCTAATATCGTCTGCAAAGCATATTGTAAAATTTCAAAATTTAGACCTTCTGTGGTCGGGTTTGGATGGTTTGGAGGGAAAGGCTTTCTAAAAGGAGGTTTGAAACTTACTTTACTTATATATGCCTCCTCGGATGATCTTTTCAAGTCAACGACCTGATTGGATAGTTTCTGGAAATATTTTTGCAAGATCTCCAAGTCTAATGTTTCTTGTTGATTTTTTGGTTAAGGAGGCCTAGTGAGAATTTATATTTTCTTCTTACAAGATGAAGTTGTTTCATATTCACTACTAATATTATCTTTTAAGCTCAATATATATTTCTCAATTTGACTTTCCTCCTCAAAGGATTCTAACAACGTGTTCTTTTTGGACCTTTTAACCCATATGGCTATGTTATTATGTAGGGCCTTAGTATAATATGCAAAAATTAATCTTTCTGCAAGCATCAAATCTACAGGGATTTTGTTTTTTAGAGTTAGAAACCTTTGGTTAAAGTATTTCACTTTTTCTTTAGGGTTCACTTTTAATCTAGAGAGTTCCATAACCAAGACTTCTAGAGATTTATCATCTCCATTTTTTTTCAGAAAACAAGTTTCAAAATTGTCCCAAGAGTCGATGGTCTGAGGCTGTTGAGAAAAATACTACGTTGAGGCATTTCCCTCAAAAGTATAAGGAAATAATTTGCATACTACATATTCATGTTCGACAATCTGGAGTCTAATGGATAGCATAAATTTCTTGATGTGATCCTCAACTGATTGCTTCGAATCTGGATCAAATTTGGGTAGCCATTTCTCTGGATGTTTAGGTAGTGGGTTTTGGGGTCCACGTACAACCACAACATCTTGATCGAGCCAAGGTATGGTAGGATTATTTTGCTTTTCCATTGGATTTGGTGGTGTCGAAGGCTGAGATGGTTCAGATGAAGAATTTCCTTTGTCTGAAGACTCTCCTCCTAAATAGGATAGAGAAGAACCAGGTGGGGATGGTGGGATACCAGATCCTGCAGCTCTAGGGATAAACGTTTCAGCAGGATTGGTAGTATTTCCACCTAAAGGGTTTTCGGGAAGACCAATGCCTTGAATTTTTTCTTGAAGATTTGTAAAGTCAAGGAGTTGATTGAGTTGTCTACCAGGTTGTATAATACAGGATAAGGCACTTTGATTTCTTATAAGTGATCGGCGGACAATTTCTTAGAAATCAATCCCTTGAGGGAGTGGTCTCAATGGTTCGACATGAATATGAGGGTTATCATTTGAGGTAGTTTTTGTTTCAAGTGTAATTTTTTTGTTGGAGAGACTACACGTTACGACATGAGTACGAGTGTGTGGGGGAATCTTATGACTTCCATGTGCCATCAATTAATTTCAGGCGACGGGCGTAAATTACACACCGTCAACTGGAAGGTCAAATCTGGAACGGGATTGTCTAATTAACCCAATCCGTTTGGAATGAAATGACTCAACATGTTTAATGGCTTCATTGGCCAACTAAAGTCCTAAAAAAGATAAAAGAGATAATCTAATCTAAGGCTATGATACTAAGAATATTAAGTTTACTAATCACAAGTGTTCAAATGTAAACATGAATATATACAAATGATTGCAAACAATCTATATACAACTTGCAAGGTTTACGTGAAATCTTGCGGAATGGATGTTCTTAAAAGTGTTTCTAAAAGAGATTAAGAAAGAAAATACATTTTTCTGTTTTATTTTTGAAAGTATAAATATTTAAAACTAATAAATACTAAGCAAATACAACTAAAACAACGATACATATATAGTCAAAGCTAATTCATTCAATCATTATTTCATTAATAAATAATTTAACTAAATAACACATAGACTAACGTGTAACTAATAGATTAAACTAAGTTTATCTTTCTATGTTGTTTGAGCTCCTATTTGTTCTGCATGTAAGGGAATCCTGTGATAGAATAGTACTAGTACTTCCAGAATAAATTCCAAGAAGTGTTTGATGTGTTGGAGCGAGAATATAACAACATAATGATAACTGTAAAAATTTTGTGATCTTATGATAATCAATAACTTAGAAAGAAAGGAAACTCAATTTAAAGTATTAATATTATCCATCATTTAAATCTAGAATAAATCAATAATAATCAAATGACAGATTGATCACAGATACAAAATGGAATAACAAATTATGGACAACATCTAAATACTTAACAATATGAGATACCATATGCTGACAAGGCTAAAGCTTCATCAAACATAATAATATATCATAAGACTGAGGTAAAAGAGCAACACAATGGAATAAGAATCACACAGGTCTAAAGCCAATGGTGAGTTGCTTCCCCATATCAGTTCTCAAAATCACATATCCATACTGTATTCCAACAAAAGTTGTTCTTCACTACTGACAACAATCACTATTTAAACTAGACCTGGATTAACAAAATCTTATCATGCAAGATAGAGTGTAATCCCCCCAAAATAGATTGTTTTACAAAAATAGTACAATAGGAAACTATTCATGTAGGAGCTTGTTTATCAAAATTTATTACATAATGAAAAAGTTTTATCAAACAAAAAGAAATTAGTAAACTTTACAGCGCATAATCCAAGATGGCTTCTCCTTGTGAATAACACCATAATTATTATTTTCCTGTAGATGACAAAATGAAATTGATATTTAGAAAATCATACAAACTAATATTTAGAAATAGATTGGCTACAAAATCGTGAGATTCTGTAGCTAGTCTTATATTAACAAAGAAAATCAAAACAAATCTTCCTATTTTACTTTTATAACAGAATAAAATAAAAGAAAATCAAAACCACTTTTACCATTCTAGAAATTAGACAATGAAGGGTCAGATAATTCTGAGTTAATGATGGCATTGAAGTTGGTTGAATTTTTGATGATCACACTACTCAATCTTTTGGGCCTTTTACTTGCTCGATCTGCGCATGTCTTCAATTCTTGATTTTCTCATTCAAGCAGAGAATTGCGACAAACCATATGTTTTAATTGTGTCTGTAAATATGGTATGTCCCTGTAATAGCGTTCTACCCAGTTCAAACAATTATCATAGTGTACCGACGCTATAGCAGGCTGAGGTTGAGTGTACTCAGCAATGGGTTCTTCGTTCCTTCCTATGGATTATTTCAAATCATGGCCTATGCCGACAAATCCCTCTTGTCCTTTTAGAAATAGAGGTAGTCTAGAAATAAAGTCATATTGCACAACTTGATCAACAATTTCATTCCTGAGACACTGGTTATCCGTTTATTCTCGTGCAAGGAAATCATTGATCTCGTGATCAGAACAATGATCATTAACCTCAATCACTAATATCGAGCTCAAATGATCCTTCTTTCAATTTCTTAGACTCATGGATATTAATCGACCAAATCTCTTCTTTATAAAACTCAAATCTGAGTTATCCTGTTTCTTCTTCTTACAAATTTTCTTAACAGTTGGTTCGTCAATCAAAACCCGAGTCAGCTCAATAGTGGGGGCATGAGAAACTCTCTCCTTAAACACATCCACTACCTCTTCTAACGATTTCTTAGGTACAAAATTATATCAGGGTTTTTTACCCAGAGGGTCTTGCACATCAACAGGAACTGGTTCAATGATCTCATGGTCTCTATGTGAATCAAAACCTTGACTTTCAGTCACAGGGTTATCAGGATTGGGGTTTAAATTTGAATGCAAAGGTGAGTCCACTATGCTCTCGGGTAGGGAAAAATTGTTTCAACATAGGAAGTTTTCCCAAGTGTCCCCAATTTGAGACAGGTGCGATAACAACTGAATTCGTATAATCCTGTGGTGGAAGAGGCTAGATAGAGGGTTCAAGCTCTTTTTCTTATAAAGTTTTGATAACTTATGTAGGCTCATCAACAAATAGAATGGCATGTTTATTTTAAACCCTAGGAACAACATCAACAGTCGGATGTGATATAAAAATACTAAACCATACCTACCCTCGTATGTTATAAACTATTTCATAATCATAAGGAGGTTGTGCCTTTGAGGTTTCAAGAGGGTAATAGGAGTACCTTTAGGGAAGCATGTCGAATTCCTAGAGACCATGAACAAAATCCAAGGCACGCCTTCTAGATTGGCGTCTTTGAACCATTTTTCTCCTTCTTGGGACAATCCTATTTCCTAGGCTATAGAGTCCTCTGTGACCTCCAATTGCATATCCCAAACTTTGGCTCTAAAGCCATCAAATGTTTGAGAAAAATCTTGTGTGACTGCCAGGTTATAACCCTCATATTTTTGGATAAAAATATCCCAACCGTGCGCTTGCAAGTCGTTTATGGCATCGTCATGGGCGAAAAAGGATTGAGAGCCATTAGGTTCAATTTGAATCACATGAGCCATGGTTACTGTAAAAAAGACATAGTAGATACCATGAGAGGGAGGCTTCGTCTTCCAATAGACAAATAATAAGGAGAGGTCTGTGAAAACTAAAATGGCCCGATACCTACGAACTTGGGTAATTATCATGTTTGATAATTTAAGTTTGGAGTGATAGAAAACCAGAGGACGCATAGGCCTATGAACCATTGTGTACAATGAAGATTAAACCCCAACCACTATCAACTGATTATTCGAATAATGAATGAGGGTCATTAAATGTACAGGACATTAGGATGATGTGTAATCGTGAGTATATTAGTCCACGTACTAGGTGACATGAAAGCGATATGACTGTTAATAGCATGAAGCATGTTTCAAATGTTAATCCAAGGTGTTGCGCGATTATGGATATCAAATAATCAAACCATACAATCAACCATAGATAATCGAGTAATTCATAAAATTGTGGCAATGGATTAATCAATAGGCTTATCAAACTTAAAAATTATAAACATGTAGGTTCCCTTAAAATGTAATCTCTTTGGTAAAAAAATATAAGAAAACACCGACTGCAGAATGATTACCCAAGCCAAGTTTTTTGTTTGAATTTCATGCTTGCAGTCATGAAATTTAAACAAAACAAATGAAAATCTAAACGAGAAAATCGTAAAATAAGTTATTCCAATAAATCTCCTTGAGGCAAAAAGACATAAATGTTTATAAATGTAAGGAGGAGGAAGCTACAATTTTTTTATCTCTTTGTGATGATTTTTAATCATGATAATATTTGACAGAATTTGTGGCTTCCAACAGGTTCATGCTCCCTCTCCCATGACTGATGAACACCATTCAACAATGAATTTTGCATCTCAAATGAGGGAAGTAGTAGTAAACTTCATTTCTTTCCTTCCTAACAATCTTTTTATACATGCACCTGCTCCATCATGCTCCCCTTTCCCATTCCTAGACTCAAAATAGTTCCAAATGTGTGGTACCTTTAGTTTTTTGTGCAACATACAAAACCATTGAAATAAACGATCATTTTTGAACTAGCATGTGCAACCATCTAGCCAAATCCGATGTTGATCCATATCTATTTTATTCTCTTTAAGGTGATTGTAGAACAACTGAAAACAATGTTGCACGTAGGCTAAGTCATTGCACTAATCATCGCTTATGTAGAAGTGATACTCTTTCAATAAATCTGTTTTGTTCATTAGTATCCAGTCAATGCCTATATGTGATATGGACCATCATGTTGACCTACTCTGAGTGATAATATTGAATTTGAATCTCATTTTGCGGTTGAAGGGTGCATTTCTCAACAAAATAAACCACCGATAACACAGTACCAACATGAAATGTATCTTTTCATATTCTAAAATGCTCATCCTGCCATCAAGCCACATGGACATGCTGAACATAATGTTGTGTCTTTTTGATGAAGTCTTTCATGAAGTCACAAAATTTTACTTGGGAAGTAACCAATTGTATATTTTTTATTTTCTGTCCTCCATCAATATCACATGTGACATATTTAAAGCTTTTCAAGGTAACTTCCTTCCTCCCCAATTCATACTCATCGCTTGCATGGATGCACTTGCTTAGTAACGTCATTCCACTGTACTTGGGGCATGTCCCATCTAAGCATGT
>JASDQU010375255.1:65060-85651 GCA_032191745.1 Picea mariana
CACCAACCAAGTGCAGGCCTTCCACGAACCTCCCAGCCTTAGACCACACTGTTCATCAGCTCAACAGTAGGTCACCCCCGAGCTGGGACCGAGATCCACCCCAGGGAAAGGAAATCTAGACTTAGGCTGAGGTTACAGGGAAGATAATACATACACATTCATCAGGAATAAGTTCTCCCAGGAATCTCCCACGCTCACTGCACACAGACCCTCATTCCCCACATGCATGTTCCACCCCAGGAGAGTGCACCTTCTCTGTCACCTAGACAGTCCTTCGGCTACCAGTCTCCCTTACCTTGGGTTATAGGAACAGACCGGACCGGAATTCTCTGGGCCCTATGGCAGCTATAGGGATTCCTTCCAGTAGTCCTCTTCTCCCTCTGCGCACTCCCTCACCTGGAGGAGTCGCCCACAGGCCAACAAGCCTCACGCAGTCTAGTACTGCACAATCCCAACAATCCACAGGAAACACAGACAAATTCTTCCAACAACGGCTCGACAATCACAGGATGATCTCACGGTGAGGATTTCGGAGCAGGCTTCACGCACAGACTGGCTCAGTTCTCCCTGAACAACCAGGGATTCTTCCACTCGAGTTTAACACAGGGAATTTGGGTTCAGGGAATGCGTTCTCGGGATTTCCTAGAACAGACACAGACTCTTCACTCCGGACAGGTTTTCCACGGTTTTTCTCAGGCAAAACACAACTCATGGTTTCAGAGATCAATCATGATATCCGGCAGAGGTCGTACGGATTTCCCGCACAGAGATTCAGTTCAGAATGGAGGAGCATCCCCCCCACAGTTCAGTTCAAGGCTTTTATTTGCATGCACCAGGGTTGACACTTGTCACCCTGGGAACTGCATGCATTCCATCCGTACACCTTCCTCCCACCACTTGGGAACTCATGGGTCCCTCCAAAGGACTTAGGATAAAATAATGTGCACATGGATTTTTAGGAATAATAATAAATTATTATTCCAGGCCTAAGCCCCCTAGGCTTAGCCCCTAGGCTCCTCACTCAGCCCCTTTCCCACCTTCCAGCCCCTGATCCCTTGCCCATTCTGTGGACGCTCAGTCCCCCATCACTCTTTCATCGTGGTCGGTCTGCACTGGCGGTATTTATATTTTATTAATTGACCTGCATACATACAATTACATCAATAGGCTCCTAGCCTTCAACACTTAGGCTCCCTGGCCTAACAAAACTAATAAGCCTACAACTTATTCAAAACTTGTCTCACCAGCCTATAGAACATATTTACAATTCTTTGCATATAACATGATCTGCAACGGGGCTCGGCCTTGGGAACACTACAATATAGGAGTGAACGAGAGGAGAGATAGTGGGAGGGAGGGGGAGAGATAGAGGGAGGGGAGGGTAGAGAGAGAATGTGTGAGTGTGAGAGGGGGGGAAGAGTAAGAAATAGAGGGGGGCTAGACAATGAGTGTTTGAGTGTGTGAGAGGGAGACAAAGAGAGTGGGTATAGAGAGAGTGAGAGGAAGGGGGGGTAGAGAGATATAAAGAGAGAAATGGGAGGGGGAGTAGAGGAGAGAGAGAGAGGGGGATATAGTGAGAGTGAGACTAACAATAATGAGAGAGAGAAATAGTTGGTATATGTAGGAGAGAAAGATAGGAAAAATAGTGGAAGGGAGGGGGAGAGATAGAGGGATTAGGAGGGTAGAGAGATAATGTGTGAGTGTGAGAGGGTGGAAGAGAAAGAAAGAGAGAGGGGTTGGACAAGAAGTGTTTAAGTGTGTGAGAGGGAGAAAAAGAGAGAAGGTAGAGAGAGAGTGAAAAGAAGGGGGGAGAAATAGTGGGGAGGGGTAGATGTATGAGAGAGAGAGAGAGCGGAGAGATAATGGGAGGTAGGGGAGAGAGAGAGGGATGAAGGGGTGGAGAGAGAGTGAGACTAATTGTGAGATGAAGGGGGGAGATATAGGGAAGGGGGGGTAGAGAGATATAAAGAGATAAATGTGGGGAGAGTAGAGGAGAGAGAGGGAGGGGGATATAGTGAGAGTGAGACTAACAAAAATGAGAGAGATAAAGAGAGGAGAAATAGTGGGAGGGAGGGGGAGAGATAGAGGGAGGAGAAGGGTAGAGAGAGAATGTGTGAGTGTGAGAGGGGGGAGGAGAAATAAATAGAGGGGGGGTTGGAAAATGAGTGTTTGTTTGCGTGAGAGGGAGGGATAGGGAGACAAAGAGAGTGGAGAGAGAGAGAGAGAGAGAGAGAGAGAGAGAGAGAGAGAGGGAGGAGAGATAATGGGGAGGGGTAGATGTATGAGAGAGAGAGCAGAGAGATAGTGGGAGGGAGGGGGAGAGAGAAGGAGGAAGGAGGGATTGGAGAGAGAGTGATACTGATTGTGAGAGGAAGGAGGAGATAGAGGGAAAGGGGGTAGAGAGATATAAAGAGAGAAAAGGGTGATAGAAAGTGTGTGTGCAAGATTGTGGGAGGAAGATAGAGGTAGACAAAAAGGGGAGGTAGAGAGAATTAGACAAAGAGGGGAGGTAGAGAGAGGTAGAAAAAGGATGGTGGTAGAGAGTGAGTGTGTTAAAGTGTGGGAGGGAGAGATAGGAAGACATAGAGGGGGGATAGAAAGTGTGTGTGTGTGTGAGTGTGGGAGGGAGAGAGAGGAAGAAACAGAGTGGGGATAGAAAGTGTGTGTGCTAGAGTGTGGGAGGGAGAGAGAGGAAGTAAAAGAGGGGAGTTAGAGAGTGAGTGTTTTAGAGTGTGAGAGGGAGAGAGAGGAAGACATATAGGGGGGGTAGAAAGTGCGTGTGGGATGGAAAGAGAGAAAGACATAGAAGGGAAGTAGAGAGAGAGTGTGAGAGTGTGAGAGGGGGAGAGAGTAAAATAGAGAGGGGGGTAGAGAGAGAGGGGTATATGTAGGAGAGATATAGGAGAGATAGTTGGGGGGAGAGAGAGAGGGATGATGGGGAGAGATATAGAGAGTGTGAGAGTGTGATATGGGGAGAGAGAAAGATAAAGAGGAGGGGTAGAGACAGAGAGGGAGGATGGGGGGGAGAGAGAAATAAAGAGAGGATGGGTAGAGGGAGAGTGTGAGAGGGAGGAGAGGGAGAAAGAGAGGGGAGGTATAGAGAGGGATAGTGAGAGGAAGGGAAGTAGAGAGGGAGACATAGAAAGGGGGTAGAGAGAGAATGAGAGGAAGGGGGGGATACATAGGGAGACAAAGAGGGGGAATAGAGATAGAAAGAGGGAAAAAGAGAGTGATATTGAGACTAACAATGAGGAGAGAGAGAAAGGGTAGAAGAGAGGTGGAAGAGAGAGGGGTTGGACAAGAAGTGTTTAAGTGTGTGAGNGAGAGTAAAAGATGTTGTAATTTCAGGCATATGTTGGCTTTGATAATTTATAAAAAATATTAAATTAATATTAAAAATCTCTAGAAAACACATGGCACAAGAAAAATGGGTTCTCTACAAGTATACACGTTTTTGTAACAAAATTCCATCATTTAAATACTCAACACTTTCATGAAAAAAAACATATACCTTATATTTTGTTGGAAAAATAAGATACCACTAGTAGAAAAAAAACAAATTTGACCTGGTTATTCACAATGTATATGAATAAAAGTTGTATATTCAAAAATCTAATTCAATTTCCTTCATTTCATATTCTTACACTAGATTTAAATTCATTGTAAAAGTACATTGAATAATCCCTCCAAGTTAAAAACTTGTTGTTTTTCCAGGTTTTCATTGCCACTAATGCATCATGAGAGAACACCATTAGCTTGTAGTCACCCATATATTTTTCCTCTCTTATGTTTACATTGGCAATTCAACATTATATGGATGTATAGGATTTTCTTGATTTGGCATGGGTCCTGTCATACCATCAAACATGTCAACTACCTCATCAATGTTCTTGTTCACAAACGTTGTGCTGGAAAATTAGTTGTCATTGATGTCAAGCTTAGAAGAAGTTCAAAAGCCTCTAGAATTAATTGGTGTATTTGAAGAAGTCTCCAAAGTGGTCCCCTTATGGCGTATCATTAAGCATGGCCCTTATGGGAAGACACTTTGAAGGAGTCTACAAGAAGCCCTGTAAATACGGTTAAGTGGTTAAGAAACCCTAAAGGTGTGGTCATGAAGCCTGAAGTTGATTGAGGAAAAAAAGGGTGAAGGACATTGAAAATGGAAGAAAAAATCTCATAAATGGACAGTCCTTGAAATTTCATTTCCAGTGGTAGGTGGTATTCCACGTGGTTCCTGATGGTTGAGAAGTTATACCCTATTAAAGATGAAGCCCCAAAATATGGTTAAAAATCCCCTAAATGATTGCAACAAGAAGTTACAAGTCGACCCCAAAATTAATTAATGGAGAAAAGTTGTTACAAATAAGTAGTTACAGGTCGTCCCTAAATTCAAATAAAGGAGTTACTTGGAAGGGTATACATACATATCAAAGAGTCTCTCATTATGACCAGACAATCAAGAAAGTATGTGATATTTTAGAGAATTTGAGGTAGAAGAGGAGTGCAAAGAAGGAAGTCTCAAAGAAAAACATTGGAGAAGGGTTTCTAGTAACCCTAATTGAGAAAAACCCCATGGTTCAAGTATAGGATGTCCCACGAGGCCCTCGCAGAAAGCATAGGGCTTGTCAACTGAGGCCTCATGAATTGCCCAGTTTTTTCCGGTGACTCTAAAGGAAAGGTTGAAGAAGAAACTACCCTCTTTATGCTGAAGTTGAACAATGTCTGTTGGTCTATAATCTTATGTATCAGGTTCTTATATGATAAAAGGTACAATTTTCTACAGGTCTTGAAGTTTTCATCTTGATGTTATGGTATATCCTTTCAAGCATATCTTGAAGGTCTTTGACACATGGATAGAGGCATAGCTTGGTGATTTTGGGCATATGATTTAAGGGAAATGGAACATGCTTTGTTGTACATCTTGGAGATTATGGTACATGATTGAGGCGTTTCTTGGTGGTGTTTGGCATATGTTGTGAGAAATTTTCTTGGTGGTATTGGAATAATTCTTATTTGGTTATTGATGTGGATATGGTTTTGATGATGATGATGTATCAATATCAGTGACAATAACAGTGACATGATGAGTCTCCATTTATATTTAAGGGAGGAAGAAAGGGGAAAGGAAAGGGAGTTGGAGCTTCCTTTAGGTTGGATCCTGTAAACTAGGGGGTTGGAGCCTCCTTCAAGTTGAAGTTGGAGAATCTAGGGAGTTGTAGCTTCCTTTAGGTTGGAGCCTATAAATCACGGGGTTGGTGCCTCCTTCGAGTTAGTGTTGGATAATTTTGGAAGTTGGTGATTCCTATGAATGTAATCTTCTGATATATAATAAATAATTCCATGGTCTTCTCCCATTTGGTTTTCCATGTAAAATTCTTGTGTACTATGTATTTATGTTTATATGTTTATGGTATCTTGAATGCAATCATAAGTGATAAATTTTTTATATCTTAACGACTTGGATATTGTGATTAAAATTGGTAAAAAGTGCCTAATATTGATTATTGATTCACCCCCCCTCTCAGTATTAGTGAATATTCTAATAATTGGTATCAAAGTAGGTACTTCATAAGACCGCTTTCCAAACTAGATATGGGCATTATGAGTTTGTAGTTGTACCCTTTGGATTGACGAACACACTAGATACATTTATGTGCCTAATGAACAGTGTATTGAGAAAGTATTTAGATACATTTATAATAGTGTTCATTGATGACATATTGATTTACTCAAAGACTAAATACGAATACAAATAACACTTAATATTGGTTCTACAAACACTCCGAGAACATCAATTGTATGCCAAATTCATTACATGTGAATTTTACCAGGATAAAGTACAATATTTGGGGCTTGTAATTCCAGGAGAAGGAATTTATGCTGACCCAGAAAAGGTCAAATCAATCCTATATTAGTGAGTGCCAAAGGATGTGTTGGATGACTGATCTTTCATGAGCACCACAGGGTATTATTGTAGGTTCATAGAGGGGTTTTCAAAAAATTCATATCCAATAACCTCCTTGCAGAAAAATGGAATCAGATTTAAATGGACTAAAAAATGTCAAGAAATCTTTGAAAAGCTAAAACAAATGTTAACAAAAAACATATCCTAAGGATAGCAGACCCACATAAGGACTTCATGGTATGCATTGATGCTTCAAAGGAAGGAATAAGGGGAGTGTTAATGAAGGATGATTATGTAATTGTCTATGAATCCCAGAAACTAAAACCTCATGAAGCAAATTATGCACCTCATGATTTAGAATTTATTGATATTGTGCATGCTTTGAAAATGTAGCAACACTACCCACTAGGAAGGAAGTTTTTGTTGAAAACAGTTAATGTTAGTCTTAAACGCTTTTTCAACCAAAAGAACTTGAATGCAAGACAAGATACATGTTTGGCTTTCCTAAGTGAGTATGATTTTGAAATAGAACATATTAAAGGAAAATAAAACAATATAGTAGATGCACTTAGTAGGAAAATAAATGCAATTTCCACCAGTAATATACAATATGATTTGAAACAAAAAAATATATTAGCAGCACAAAATGATGTAAAATACATGAAAATTCAGGAAAAGTGTCATAAAGATAGATCAGTTGAGGAAAAATAAAATTTCAGCAGTTGTAAGGAAGGTTTAGTGTTGTACACAAACATAATTTATGTTCCAAAAAACACTGAATTAAAGAATTTGATATTAGCTGAAGTACATAAGAAACCCTATTCAGGTCACCTAGGTTATCAGAAGACTATAAAAACTTTAAAGAAATAATATTTTTGGCCTAGAATGAAGACATAAGTTGTTCAATATCTTTCTAGGTGTCTTGAGTGATGGAAAGTAAAAGTTGGGCATTGTCACCTAGTCAAATTATTGCAGCCCATACCCATTCCAGAATGGAAATGGGAAGTAATTAGTATGGATTTAATTATAGGACTACCTACGACTGAGAAGAATAATTACTCTATAATGGTAGTAATAGACAAACTCACTGTATTTGTACACTTTTTTTCGGTAAAGTCTACTCATAAGGCCATAAACATTATAGAGATTTTCATGAAGGAAATTTTTAGAATGCATGGTTTACCCAAAACTGTCATCTTAGACAGGGATACAAATTTCACATCAAATTTTTGGAAGACATTGTTTAATTTTTTGGACACGCAACTGAGTTTCAGTACTATATATCATCCTCAAATTGATGATCAGACCAAAGGACTAACCACATAGTCGAGGATTTGTTGTGAATGTATGTAATGGATTTCCCCACAAAGTGGGAAGATTAGCTTCATCTTCTTGAGTTTGCATATAATAATGGCTATCAATCTCCCCTAAAGATGAGTCCTTTTGAAGTGATGTACGAAATAAAGTGTCGAACCTTGGTTAGCTGGGATAGCCCAATTAATAGACTTATTCTAGGACCAGATATGCTAAATGAAATGGAAACAATTGTTTAGAAATAAAAAGAGAACTTGAAAAGTGCACATGACAAACAAAAGAGTATTTTTTATTTCAAAAGGAAACATACATAATTCAATGTTGGATACCATGTCTACCTAAAATTAAAACCCATAAATCGCTCATTCAAATTGGGAAAAAGTTCCAAGTTGTAACCATGGTATTGTGGGCCATTTCAAGTGCTTTCGAGAGTGAGGCCAGTGGCCTATCAACTTGCACTACCAGCCAATTTAAAAGTACACAATGTATTTCATGTTTCATTGTTAAAGAAATATGTGCATGATATAACTCATACTGTTAATTGGAATGTGATTCAGGTGGAACCAAAAGGAGAGTTTCAGGTGGAACCACTATGGATTCCTAACAAGAAGGAAACTATGTTGCAAAATAGATCCATTGATTAGGTTAAAGTGTAGTGGAGGCACTTTAGTCCTGAGGAGGCCACTTGGGAAAAAGAATAAGCCATGAAAATGGCTTATCCATTCTTGTTCTAGAGCTCAGATGCTCATATGGGAATACCCAGAATGATGTTTTGTTCAAGGGGGGTAGGATGTAATGTCCCTCCATTTATGAATATTTTAATATTTTAATTTTGATTATGTTGGTGAATTTTTTTTAGGAAAAATACTTATATTATCCTAAACATTGGGGATGAGGAATATTTTCGAAATTATTAATTCTAATTTATTTTATTTTACTAGAGACAAATGGATTAGAGAATCCAATTAAAAAAAGAGTCTTTCATTATTCCATGGGAGAGTGAAAAGGGATAAAAACCACTAGAGTAAATATTTTCCATGAGGACAAGTGTAAACCTACTCCCAAATATGTGGGATGTGCGAGAACAAGGTAGCACAAAGTTAGGCTAATAATATTCCTTGGGGTTAGGGATGAGACTAACTTGGAGAAAAATACCTAGGCAAGCTATCATTCTTCTTGGTAACACAAGAAAAGAAAAGTATAGAGGATGTATGATGTTGTTGAGTACTTGGAGGGGGATTTGAGCTTGATGGATATGAGAAAGAGTCAAGCTCTAATTTATCTCGAAAAGGTTATTGAAATTTTCAGTCCATATGGAATAATGAATTAGGTTCGGGGGTGACAAGAGCAAGTAACTTAGTTGTTCTGGTCTATGATTGGGAGTAACTGGATTCTCTACTCAATTTGTACCCAGTTATAAAGTAACATCATATATGTGTTCTAATTGTTTAGTTGATACATTTATATTATTCTGATTATTGTTTGTTAACTTGCAACAAAATAATAATAATGTTACTTTACAGTAATTCTAAAACTATGCACTCTTTATATTTCTTTATTCCATCCATACATTATTTGATATTTAAAAAATAGTTGAATACTGACTTGTTATCTCTATTATAAATATTATTGAAATTATATCATCAACAAGAAATACAAGAAAAAACATCTATTTTTAAGAGAAATACTAACTAACTTGTAGGTTATTATAATTATCAAAACTTTTGTTTGTGCATTTCAAGAAGAAAAAGGAAATTTAGGTTAAAGGCTATGTATTCTTATATACCAGATGAAAACTACTTTTAGTTCAGGTGGTAAGCTTCATGTATATATAAAATATATTTGTGTGTAGTATTCGAATATTATCTAAAACTATTGTGTGGCCAAATATGCAACAAGTGTGTATGGAAGACAAACCATGAATTAATATTACAATATTAGCATGGAAGATTGTTTCACTACTAAGAATTGTTCTCTATCTATCTGTAAAGAAAGTATATAAATTGTTGTTAAGAGAAAGTATATTTCTTTTGCATGTTTATAGCTAGCCATAATAATAATAATAATATCAAAGAAACCAAACGAAAAAATATTGAACAAAAAATCCATGCAATGTTATTGTATCCATATAATAGAGGTCTTTTCTCACATTAAATAAGTCACAGGGATGTCGACCCTTTTATACCAAGAAGGGGAAAAGTGGTTAATCCACGATAGTGAAGTGAGAGATCATGTTGACGTGACCTATTCTCACTATGGTCACATACATTTATGCCACATTAAAAACCAAACTAAAAAATAATTTATGATTTGTACATCGTTAAAAACCAAACAAGCCTGTGGTAACCAACAGAGCAGCCAAACTCTTAGAAGTGTTCAATTTATGGTCGAGAGTTTGAGTTCTTAACCTCGCTCTTATATGAAGGAATCCGAACCAAGTTACATGGTTACACTCTAATGTATTATAAGAAATGGGAAACATGATAGGAAGGCGTCGACTACCCTACAATAGCAATGAATATCATTTCATTTTATAACTAATAAGATACGAGTAAGAGTATCGAAACCTATACCTTAATACATAATGAGTAAGAGTATTAATCCTTATACCTTATCATGCTTCACGAGGATAAAGACTTCTACCCTAGGAAGAATAATGATGGATTTTTTAAATACCCATTTACAGGGAAACATGATAAAACCAAATAGAATATAACCAAAGTTGAGTTTGAAGAGAAGAAGAGTAAATAACAAGTATAAAATAGGGGATAATAAATCTTTTTTAACTTCCGACACAACCTTGCAATATTATTTAAGAGCAAGGATGATTTTAAGATTGGAAATTTATTTTAAAATGTAGAAACTTTGGTGAATCTTAGTAATCCTTCCTATGTCAACTATAAATGTTTGGCGATATTTTTGTAAAAATATTCAAATTTCTAAGTATTTTATATAATTTTAATAAAATTTTGGCTATTTTTAAGGTAAAATAATTTGATGTATAGAATTTGGGAGAACCATTTTTAAAATAAAGAATCTAGTTTTTGGAAAAACCATGGAAAATTAGCCCATGAGCGAAATTTAGCCCCTAAAATCATCCCTGTTTAAGAGATATGTGTTGAATTTATTATAAGAATAGAAACTTGGTTAAAGTATTTGAATATGGGAAAAGTACTTACCAGAACATTTGATGGAGAATTCAATGAGTATGAACAAGAACTTGATTCATGGAAAGAAACTCTTTCAAATTTTCCTGTCATGTATTATCATGACAATTAATTAATTATATCAATAGATCAATGAATGAAAGAAGGATTAGATTAATGATATTCTAAATTATAACAAGTATTGATTTAATTTTTTATTTATGTTAAGTGATATTAAAAATGGTATCAAAGCTAGGTTCAAGCACTAGGTTCTTATGTTCTCAAAATGAACAATTTAATTTTCATAATACATTTATACATACACTCATAAGTCTTAAAAAAAATAAAAAATCGATGTCAATCATGTGTTTCACATATCAGATATCAAAAACAAAAACCAAACATCATGGTTGACAAACTTAATCAATGCTTAAGTGGTCCACAGATATATGTCATAGAAAATAAAGGCTTCGAAATTTAGGTCTGAGAAAAACAATTTCATTGTTTGTCATATGGTTCATATATTACAGAGATAAGCTTATATTTATTTATAGAAGTAATTATCTTGTCTGGGGTTTTAGCATTGGCACTGAATACAAAAGTCTTTTCATTTGTTAGTTCTTGTCTCGGTAACGTTTTGTTTAATTCCATGAATTGTGATTAATATTATATAGGTCTTTGACTCAATGGATTCTTGGTTACAATAATTTACGCTCTCCCATAGTTACCGTGTATTGACAAGTCATACCCTTGTCTATTAGGGTCGATGAATCATTGTTTTAATTAATATAAATACATGGTTTTATTATAAGATTGAGTTGGCATCGTATGGATTCCATACTCCTTAATTGAGTTGTATTTATACTATTCCCCACTCTGGTTATTCCTTTATATGTATACATATAAACCCTATGAATTTTATTACATTTCTTGGTTTTTTTTGGTGTTTATATAAAAAAGTGTTGAATGATTCTTTGTATGGTCCAACATATTTTATGGGATTCTTTCCTATGAAACTGTCAAGTTGTTCTCTCTAAGACAATTATGAGATGTTTCTCTAGACATAAACCCTATATCTTTTCTCAATATTTAATTCTGTTTAACACTATTAGTATCTTTTACTTACTGTAATGCATGCATGAGTTTTATTTCAATATGCATACTTTTGGTTTTGATAAAAAAATATTTTCTGAAAAGAATCCATAGAAACTATTCTTTGTAAAGAAAAAATATTTTTGTAACCATACTATATATACGGAAAATTAATCATATTCTTTGCTTTCATTTCTGTAAAAAAAGTAATCTTCTTTATAACTAAATCATTCTATAAGTTCTACTATCATTTTCTTGTATTTCTTGTTGCAATAATATAACAAGTGTTGTTTCCCGAAAGAATTATTATGATAACATTCAACTATTCTCTAATGTTAATAGTGTATAGATAAAAGAATATAGAAAATAATTAGAACTACACATTCTCCACATTAACTATTACTACAGTCTTATAGTCCTTAACTACTGTAATATAATAATTTATAATTAGAATAAAATGAATAAATTATAGAAAACATATCTGATACTGCTTCAAGACTGGAAACAAAATGAGTAGAGAAGTAGTTACTCCCAACCATAGACCTGAACAACCAAGATTAATTGTTCTTCTCACCCCCGAGCCTAAATCATTATTCCATAGGGATTGAAAAATTGTATAACCTTCTCTAGAAATCTCATAGTTTGATTCTTTCTTAGAACCATCAAACTCAAATTCTCCTCACAAGTACTTAACAATGCTTTTCCTCCTCTATACTTGTCTTTTCTTATTTTTTCCAAGAAGAAATAGCTTTCCTAGGTATTTTTTAAAGTTAGCCTCATCTCTAACCCTCAGGAATCTTCTTGGCCTAACTTTGTGCTAGCATGTTCCCTCACATCCCACATATTTTGGAGTAGGGTTCCACTTGTCCTCATGGATAATATTTACTCTAGTGGTTTTTATCCCTTTTCACTCACCTATGAAATAACGATTTACTCTTTGTAACTCGATTCTCTAATCAATTTGTTTCTAGTTAAATAAAATAAATTAAAAATAATGTTTACAAAAAAATATTCATCATCATCAATGTTTATGATGTTATATTTTTCACATAAATATTTTTCCAAAAACTTTCACAACATAAACCATAAAAAATTAAAATATTTAAATGTTTATAAATGTAGGTACATTACAAAATATCCCCCTTGAACTAAACACCATCCTTGGTGTTCCAATCTAATCATATCAGCTCTGGAACATGAAATGATAATCCTTTCTCACGACTTCTTCCATTTCCCAAGTGGCCTCCTTAGGACTAACGGGACTCCACTACACTTTAACCTAAGCTATGGCTTAGTTCCACAACATAGTTTAACTCTTTTTGAGAATATGTAGCGGTTCCACCTGGAACTTGCCTTCAAGTTCCACCTGAATCACATTCCAATTTACAATATGAGTTACATCATGTACATACTTCTTTAAAAATGAAACATGATATACATTGTGTACTTTTAAATCGACTCGTAGTGAAAGCTGACATGCCATTGACCTCACTATATAAAGCACTTCAAATGGCCCACAATACCATTGTGACAACTTAGTACTCTTTCCCAATTTTAATGAACTATTTCTGGGTTTGACTTTGAGATAAACACGATCTCCTATATTGAATTATCTATATGTTATTTTTCAAGTATGCAAAACTCTTTTGTTTGTCCTGTGCACTTTTTTTATTTTGTTTTTCTTTTTTAACAATTAGTTGAATTTCTTTTAGCATATTTGGACCCAAAGTAATTCTGTCAACCGGGTTGTCCCAACTAACAAGTCTTCGACACTTCCTTCCATACATCACCTCAAAGGGACTTATATTTAGGGAAGTATGATGACCATTATTATATGCAAACTCAACCAAATGAAGGTGTTCTTCTCACTTTGCGGGGCAATCCATCACATCCATCTGCATCATATCCTATACACTTCAGTTAGTCCTTACAGTTTGACCATCAATTTGAGGATGATATACAGTGCTAAAATTCAATTGAGTGTCCAAACCATTGAATAATTTAGTCTTCCATAAATTCAAAGTGAATTTCGTATCCCTGTCTGAAATGATAGTTTTGGGAAAACCATGCATTCTAAAGATTTCCTTCATGAAAATTTCTGCAATTTTTATATCTTTGTGAGTTGAGTTCACTAGGATAAAGTGTGCACCTTTAGTGATTTTGTTTGTTACTACCATTATAGACTCATTTTGTTTCTTAGTGATAAGAATTTTTGTAATAAAATCCATGCAAATTACCTCCCATTTCCACTCAGGAATGGGTACAGGCTGCAATAATCCACTTGGGTGACGATGCTCAAATTTAACTTGTTGGCACTCAATACACCTAGCATGATATTCAAATACTTTTGTTTTCACCCAAGGCCAAAAGTACTCTTTCTTAAAATATGTTATGGTCTTTTGGTAACTAGGGTGACCTCAATAAGTTTTCTTATGTACTTCAACTAGTATCAATTTTTTCAATTTTGAATTACTTGGAATATAAATTCTTCATTTGTACCATCCTGATTGCATCTGAATTTTGATTCCTCCTTAATTGACTCATTTTTTTTAATTTTTCCTGTAATTTCTTACAAATTTCATTGTTTTCTGCTAATGATTTAATTCTTTGTTTTAAATCAATTTGTATGTTACTGATCAAAATTGCATTTAGTTTTATATTGAGTGCATCCACTATCTTGTTTTATTTTCCTTTAGTGTGTCTTATCTTAAAATCGTATTTACTTAGGAAATCTAAGCATCTTTATTATCTTTCATTCAGGTTATGTTGATAAAAAAAGTACTTAAGAATGATATTATCAGTTTTCAACAAAAATATTCTACCCAACAAGTAGTGTCGCCACATGTTTAAAGTATGTACAATAGTAGTTAGTTCTATGTCACGCGTCACATATTTATTTTCATGAGCTTTCAGTTTCCATGATTCATAAGCAATCACAAAGTCATCCTGCAACAACACTCCTCTTAACCCTACCTTTGAGGCATCGATACAGACCAAAAAATATTTATGTGGATATGCTATCTTCAAGATAGGTTCTTTTGTTAACAATTTTTCTAGCTTTTCAAAGCTCTCTTGAAATTTTTGAGTTCATTTAAATCTGATTCCTTACTTTTGTAAGGAATTTATTAGATAGGTAAGTTTTGAAAATCCTTCTATGAACCTTCGGTAGTACCCCGTGATGCCCATGAAAGATCAAACATACAACACATCCTTTGGAATTGACGAGACCAAGATGTGCTTAACCTTTTCTGGATCTACCGAGATCCCTTCACCTGAAATTACATGTCCCAAATATTGCACTTTATCTTGAAAAAATTCACATTTATTGAAATTTACATATAGTTGATGCTCCCTAAGAGTTTTCAAGACCATTCTTAAGTGTTCTTCATGTTCTTATTTGGTTTTTGAATGGATCAATATATCATCTATGAACACAATTACAAACTTGTCTAGATATTTTCTCAACACATTGTTCATTAAACACATAAATGTAGCAGGTGCATTTTTTAATCCAAAAGGTACCAATACAAATTCATAGTGTCCATATCTAGTTCTGAAAGAAGTTTTATGAATATATTCCTCTTTAATCCTAACCTGATTGTATCTGAACCATAAATATATCTTATAGACAATATTATCTCCTTTGATTTGATCAAACAAGTCATCAATGTGGGGTAAATGATACATGTTTTTAAGTTTCATATTATTAAGTTGCCTGTAATCAATACACAATCTAAAAGTTCCATGCTTCTTTTTAACAAGAGAGACTGGTGCTCCCCATAGAGATGCACCGGGTCTAATATATTTCTTATCCATCAGATCTTGAAGTTTCATATTAAGTTCAATGAACTTTGGAGTACTCATTCGATAAGGGGATTTAGACACCGGTGTAGATCTGGGTACTAAGTCTATAGTGAAATCTATATCCCTTCTAGGAGGTAATCCTATATTTTTTTCCAGAAACACATCCTAGAACTCTTTCAGTATTGGGTCTTCAATTAACAAATTATTGTTATTTTTATAAACATTTTAAGATACATGTAAAACATAAATCTCACAACCTTTTCTTACATTTCTTTTTAATTGTAAAGTGGAGATCTGTCTTACCAACACTTCCCGTGGTATCCCTTTTACTATTCTACTTTTTTCAAAGTCATCTAAACAACTGAAAGTCTTGTCACAACAATTTACAATATCTGAATGTTTTTCCATCCAATCCATACCTATGATAAAATCATAAGATCCCAATGGTAAAATGTTTAAATCTACCTTCCTCTCTGTTCCATCAGTATTTTTCATACAATCTTTTACCAATTCAACAACTTTTCTTTTCATTGTTGTAACTAACTGAACTAGCCAATATTTCTCGTGTTTAACTTTTTCCAGTTTGCATTTTCTGCTACTGTAAGTGAAATATAAATTAGAATTTATGTATCGTCTATTAATATAGATACATGTTTCTGATTTATCATACCTTCTATCTCCACCATGGAAGATTGATGGTCATCTTGTTGGTTTTCCATGGAAGCATCGATCCTATGAATATTTGGGAAATGTCATTCACTGTTGTTGCTTCCTAAACATTATTCACTACATGATTTATGTTTTTACTTAAAGGACAATCTATGTATAAGTGAGGTTCTTTGCAACCCCATCACTGAAGAGGTGGCTTAACTGTCTCCCTAACTCTCTTGTTCACCAAGTATGTAGGTTTATTGATTTTCTAAACTGATACACTTTTCTTTCCATTGATTTTGTTTCTTCTAACTGGTGCACTATGTGATGGTTTTCAAGGATGCTTAAAATGCTTCTTCCTAGGATCAAACTTGTCCTTATGTTTATACTACCATGTTTTTGTATTTTCATATCATTGTTGAAATTGAGTAAATCATAGTTTAGCATTCCTTAATACTTCATTGATTATCTTGGGATTAAGAAATTCAATTTTGTCTTTGTATGCTTGAGGAAAACAACTCATGAACCTATGAAAGTTTTCTTTTTCTTCTCTAAGATAATGTACATATTTAATCAAATTCACAAATTTAGTGACATCATATTCAATAGACATTTGTCCTAATTTAAGATCATGGAACTCTGTATCCTTCTCATCATAGTATCATTATGTCAAATATTTTTGTTTAAAATATTTCTTAAATACTTTCCAATTTAATTCGTTGCTCCTAATTTTTCTTACCGTTTTTGTCTCCTGCCACCAAATGGAAGCTTTTCCATTCAGCTAGTACAAAACTAATCTGTCCCTCAAATTTCCTAGATAATTATATATTTGGATATATTTACTCATGTTCAAAATCCAAGCTTCTCCTCCCTCCTCAAATTCACCATAAAAGTTGGGTGGTTTGATTTTCTTAAATTCTCCATGTAATTCTTCCTCGCACTATTTTCTTTTCTTAGTTTTAGGTACAATTCTCTGCAATGTGCTACTATCGAAGTTATCCTCACTAATTGATTCATTTACTAACTCTGTCTTATAATTGTTTGCTAGATGATCTTTATTCTTGTGTGACTCTTCATTGTAAGGTTCCTTTTTGGCATTACTAGAAGTCTATCCTATATATTTTTGTTGTTTCACATCAATCATGTTTTTAAGAAGAATCTCACTTAAATCTTCTTGATCTTTACTAGCTTTGAGTTGCTTCTCATTATCTTCCCTGATAATTTGCAACTTTGATTTTATACTACGCAACACTTCCAATAGTCCTATAGAGCTATCCTGAGGTTTTTCACTGTTTAATTCCACATACGTTCGTGGTTCACTTGATGTTGATTTACTAGGTTCTTCAACCATGATACCTAGTTATTTGATTTTTGTATGTGAAAAACAAAATTGACATCAATTCTTTTTCTTTTAAAAGATTCATAGATGTATATGTTTTGTTAAGAAAAATTTTTGTTCACCTTGAGCCCATAAGGCCGTAGTGTTTTCACCATACCTTTGATACCATTTGTAACATCACCTAGAACACCAAATGTTTTAAATTTTTTTTTATTCCATTGGGAAACAAATATTGGTATGTAACATATGTTTTACGAACCTTCTGTACATCGAATTATTTGATACAATTAACTAAACTTCATGGTTAAACATGACAAGGTAAGGAGATCAAAGATGTTCATTATCATGTATCAATTTTTTTTGTCATACTTATCATGGGTCCAATTAACAATCCAGGAAAAAATGTCTTCCTTGTCTATGTTCTTCTACCAAACACTTATTTCTTGTGTAACTTATCTCATTTTTATTTACACTCATAACTATTTTTTATAGTTTGCAGGGACATGTCGAAGTTTTGAAAGGGATTATTATCCTCTAAAAATATACTTGGTACTCACTTTCTTTTTCTTTCGTTTACTAAACTCTTATTCTACCCAAGTTTAAGACATCATTGTCATTTTTAAAATGTGTGTTAATTATCAATAGATTAATCATCTCAAAATATGGGTTCATATCCATAAAGGTTATGGATTTTCTTTCATTTATATAAACCTGGAAATGTTGAAAGGTGAAATTGAATTGACCAAGTTTATATAACAAAATTATTAGACTAAATCTCAATCGTTTATATATGTATGCTAGCTAGGATTTGGACTCTAGGTTATTATCATAGTGATACTAGCTCTCTCAATCTTGAACCCTCACAAATATGTTTGTTATGAGAATAAACCCCATATGTCAATGATAAGGGTGAGATGTATACACCAATCGTGTCAAGGAATTGAGCTCTTTCATTAATCAACTTTGAGTAAACTCGAGTTATTCTATAATAATTTGACACATAAATGGCACCATTACAATTACTCTCAGTACTACACCTAACAAAATACTCATTTCCTAATTGTTTAGAATTACGTTCTCATGCATTCATTTTGTTGTTTTGGAGAGGTAAGCTCTAGATCTAATGCCCCACTTAAAAGTTGTATGGTTTCAAATTCTTATTCGGAATTTTATTACAGAGCTCCTGTATAACCATAGAAACAACATGTTGTAATTCTTCGAAATACAAATCAATTGATTCATTCACTACTTTAGATATAAGTCTAATTTCTTTTCCTTTTCTTGCAATGCTCATCAAGTTAACAATTTCTATGGTATGTGCAGGCTCATCATGCTTAAGGACTCGTGTCTATACATCAAGCATGTTCGATGGTTTTTACAACCTTACCAGGTAATGACCAATGGTAATTTCATTAGATAAATATGTAATATTTAAAGAATTATGGTTCCATACGTACTAAATCATTACACCCTTATCCACTACACAGGGTTTGCAAATTCATGGGATGCATTGGGTCTTTGTATATTATTTCCATGTACCCAAAGGACATGGTAGTCACTCATGTCACTTGCAATCATGATGCTATAAAAGTTGTGTTGGAAAATTGGTTTATATTGATGGATAGTTGGTTTGGATAGTTGGTTTTCATTGATGTCAACCCTTAGAGAGTAATATTGTAGATTGATGTCAACCCTTAGAGATCAATGCCAACCCTTGACTATGTCTGGTAGCACATTTCGGTCACCCCAGAGTTATGGGTAAGGGATCCAAGTTTTATTGAGGTATAAAGGTATGAACATTAGTGAATATGCAAGTAATATTATTCTATATGGAAAGTACATGTCATGCAATTTACGGTGATATGTGATACCTCACGTAGTTCCTCACGGTTGAGGAAATATGACTTAGTGAAGTTGGAGAACCCTCATGAGTAATCTAGAAGCCCCTAGAAGGTCAAAGAAGTCAATTATTCTAGAAGCTCCTAGAAGAAGTTTACTAGTCAAAGTAGTTGTAACTATGAGTTAATCATGGGTAAAGTTGCAATAATAAATAATTAAAAATAAATTAGTTGCAACAAGAAGTGGTGAGTTTATTAATTATGGGTAAAGTAGTTGTAACAAGAAGGTTGAATAGTGAAAGTGGTTGACCAAGAAATAAATTAAATAATAAAGTGGTTGCAAAAAGAAGTTAGTTAAGGGAAAATAAATTATTAGTTGACTAATTATGGAAAAGTTAGTGGCAACAAGAAGTTGTGAGTAAAGAGAAATTATTTAAATAATAAAGTGGTCAAAGTGGTTGGAAAGAGAAATTATTTAAATAATAAAGTGGTTGCAACAAAAAATTAGTTAAGGGCAAAGAAGTTGTAAGACCCTTCACTAGGGCTTCAAAGTTAAATGGTAAATTTGTAATCTAAAGTACTTTTCTTTTCTTGAACATGACATCTAATTTCTATTTCGGTTTTGCATTACAACAAATCTATCTAATTTATGTTGAAGTTCTAGCAAATTAATCAGTTAAATATCAAATTCTCAAATTATACAGTCCAAAATAATCACAAAACAGATTACACAACATATTACACATTTTCAATACATAGATACATATCATAACTTTCATTCTTAACAAAATTAATACTGGTAAAATACTTCTTGAAGAATAAGTTTGTCCCTTTCTTTCCTGTTGTTGCAAATTGCTTGAAACTGCCTGAAAACTAAATCTTTTCCTCCTAGCTAGCTAGGAACATAGCCTCTCCAGTTCCCTAGCTCCAGGAACCCTTGCGGTTTCCTGGCCCCCAAGCCCAAAATCCCCAGCAACCCTCGTGCCCCCTGTGACATACCTCCAAGAAGATTCTCAAGCAAAACCCTCCAACAAGCTCCTCAGCAAAACCATAACAAGATCCTCAGCAAAACCACAACAAGCTCCTCAACAAAACCAATAATACAATCCTCCAACAAGCTCCTCCCCAGCAAAACTAGTAATACAGTCCTCTGGTATGAAAATAATGCTCCCCCCCCAAAAACCCAAAGTTCCCTCCCCGAGTGTTTTCCCCCTTGCCTTATCCTCCCTTCCCATCATTCACCATCTTCTTCCCTCATTTAATTCTCAACTACCCTCCCTCAATTAGGTGTCAACCACCTTATCCCCTTTTCATTAATGGGTCATCTACCGATACACTAAGTCTCAAAATGAAAATTATTAATTTATTAAACCAATATTCCTTAAACAAATATTTAATCATGATTATTAATTGATTAATTAATTAAACTAATATACATTAAACAATTATTTAAATCATGACAATTGATTAATTACTTAGGGTTGTTACATCCACCCACCCTT